>JAVXUM010000021.1:849081-860446 GCA_035590655.1 Pouteria glomerata | reverse complement strand
GCGATCTAAACAAATAACATATTGATTCTAAATATTTTTTTCTCTCGTTTTTTTTTTTTCATTTTACTTTATTTTAATTGACTATTAAGAGATTATCCGTGAAGTATAAATAAATTTATTTTTTTTATTTGAAATAAAAAATAATTTTTTTCTAATATATTTAATGATGGAAATTTGGGATGGTTTTAGCCCAGTTAATTCAAAATTATCTTTGCCTACCAAAAACAAGAATGATTAATAATTTTTTTTTCCCAAACTAAGCCTAAGCCAATCATCCTGCAGTTGCAAGGAACGGGCGAGAGCTGCACTGGACTACAGGGCAATTGTTCCCCCCAACAACAACCACCCCTCCCCCCCTCTTCGCCCTCCCCTGAAAATCCTCCAGACAGTGACGCACCGAACGAACGATCTTAGTGCAGCTCAATCAAAGCCCTAAACTCTCTATGTCTCTAAATCTTCGCATTTGGTGGTTCCTGTCCTTAGATATCTGAAAACTTCCCTATAATTTCTTGCGAGATTGATCGTGGATTCTGTTCCTGTTCCTCGTCGTAGTGTCTCAGTGCCGCGCTTGTAGATGCGCTAGCGCTGAGTTGACCCACTGGTTCTGATTTCGATTTTGCTGCGACGAGTTCGTGGAATAAGTTTTGGCGGTAATTGTCTTATCAAAGTTCAAATCTTTTTTATAATTGTTGTTTTCTCCCTTTAAATCCTAAGCGGGGGGTTCTCCCTCTCAAGTTTTTTCTGGTGAAAATCTGATGAAAAGATGTGATGGTTTGGAAAATTTTCTAACGCTTCGTTTGGGAGTCTAGGGGAGAGAAGAAAAGGAAATATTAGTAACGGGAGATGAGAAGAGAAATGATAATACTTTTTAATTTAGGGGCGTTTGGAAGATAAAAATTTAATAAAAAATATTATAAAAATATAAATAATTTGATATAAAGATAATATGTGTTAAAATTTAATTAAAAAAAATACAAAAAAAAATAATTAAATTTGACGAGATTTGATAATTTTTAATCCCACCGTGACCTTAATTTTTAAAGTGTTTGGGAGTTTAGGAGAAAAAGAAAGATAGTTATTTTTCATTCCTCTTATACGTAAGTTGAGAACAAATAGAAGAAAAATATATTCTCTTACACGCGTGCAATTTTTATTTGATTGTTCATTATTGGATCAGCAAATGTAAGGTTATAAAAAGTTTGATTAACCAAGTTTTCCTTTTTCTTCATTTTTTCCCCAACATTGGATGGAAAGTGGATGATTTTTGGGTCTCTATTTTCATTTCTATCCTTATGGAACTCACAAACAAGGGATATATTATCAAAAATTTATTTTATCTTATTTTCTTTCCATTTCACTCTATACAAACGGGTTATAAGGGAAACTCTTACATATTTATATATGTTTCTATTTCTTGTTTAAGCGTTTTCAAATGTCTTAGATAACATTTGTAGACTTCAGATGCATCATTGTAATAAGGTTTGTATCGCAGGATGGTTTGGGATATACTTGAGGTTTTGGTGCAGTTGAATCATGGGTAGTAGCGAGATGGATAAACCTGCAAAGGATGCGAAGGAAACAAAGGAGTCAAAGACTCCTCTCGGGCAGGTCTACCATGTGCTTCGCTGATTACTTTTCATTTCACTAGCAAATTTAATGTGGGGTTGAAATATTTTTGGCCTCTTTTTTTTCTTTCTTTTTGGCATTGTTCAGGAACAGTCTTCATCATCTACACCCGCTGGCACAGCTAATCCAGACTGGTCTAGTTTTCAGGTTACATAAAAGCCCATTCATTTTTTGTCTGTTATTGTTCGGTTAAGAAATTTGGTGTCAGTAGTTATTTGGTGTAGATTATGTTTGTGACAGGCAATCTCTCCTATGCCTCCACATGGGTTCTTGGCATCTAGCCCTCAAGCTCACCCCTATATGTGGGGAGTTCAGGTATATTTGTTTTGCCATTAGTTTATTTCTTTAAGTTGGGTTTATTCCAATTCGTATCTTCACGTGATGTTTAAAACTTATTATCTAGTTTTTTTGTTGAGATAGAGTGTGTTTAGAGATTTTATTTTTGGATTATAAAGAGTTTAGAGTTTGGAGATTGCTTTGACTAGGTGATTGACTGCACAAATCAACCTGTTCCTCATATTATTCTTATGCATTCCATGAACCAAGCTGAGCTTTATGTTGGCTTGTTGAATTGATCTTTATTTTATGGAATTATGATCAAACCAGAGGCTGCTCAACTTGCATATTAAGCTTGTTTTCTTTTGATTTATAGCTTGCTGCATATCTAGCTGGTTATTTCCCAGCATTCATATTTGCTGAGAGTTTGAAGATCATACATTTGCCTGCACGATGATTATCATTGTAGAGCATTTATTTTAGGCACTTTGAGGGTAACCTTAATGATCTGAGATTGGTTTTACAGAAGTTTGGCATAGCTTTAAATATGGACTTAGACTTTGATTATTTTGTTCATAAACAAGCCTTGACGAGATTGTGATGATTTTAGTTTTTAACCTACTTACTCACCACCAACCTTGTTTGCTTGCTAATCCTACATTTTCACTTGCTGATCAATGCATTTGATGTTTGATACAAACATTGAAGTAGGCTTGTAGTTAATTATGAAATGACATTACTTGTGCATTGTGTTGTATTTACGACATTGTCCTTGGGGTGCATCAATAGGTTTACATATATGTATTTAACCATTTTTATTTGGGCTTTTTTATTTCCTATTATGCACTCATGTTTATTGGATATGACAAGCGTAAGGATATGGGATATGTGTTCGACTCCTGAATCCAAATTAGATCCTTTAATTCTCAAAATTTAATGATATTTGTTGGAGCAGCTGCTCACCTTTATTGTTGCAAAAAATTTTCTAATCAACTTAA
Source organism: Pouteria glomerata (assembly GCA_035590655.1). Lineage (NCBI taxonomy): Eukaryota > Viridiplantae > Streptophyta > Magnoliopsida > Ericales > Sapotaceae > Pouteria > Pouteria glomerata. The sequence goes on along the minus strand of JAVXUM010000021.1, from coordinate 857,546 downwards.
TTCAAGTACGTTCCCAAATAATAAATTGTATTTTTTCCTCAATGTATTATGCGATATACAAATGTTCATGATGTGTCTATATGTTTACACCCAATTTTTTGGATGCTTGTCTTAATATCCCAAGATGAGGATTTTGGGGTTTGACACTCTGCATGTAGTCGTATTCACATTTGTACAAAATTTTGTAACACAGGTTTGAGCAATATGGGTATGTCATCTACTACAATATTTTGTTTACTCAATAATTCTACATAAGATTGACATGGTGGAGCATTGCTAATTTGGGTTTGTAAATTTGGTTTCCAAAAGTGGGAAGGATGGGTGTTTTTCACGGGAAAGGATTGAAGGCGATTAGTGGTTGGGAGTTCAAGAAGGCATGTTACTTGAATTTTTGCAGCAACTTTTCTAGGATTCTAGGTAGTAGGGAAAGAGTTATAAATAATAACTAGTAGCTTTTTCATCTGGCCCATGGTGGTCTAGGCATAACATCCACATTGTATGTCTACAATATCATGGTTCATACAATGCTGCTTGGGCTTCGCATAGGTCCCTTGGTGTCCGAAGCCAAGCTAGGGGTTTAGGGCTAATGGTTTGGACACAACAGGAGCATGAAATCTATTAAATTTTTTCTGCTTGGGATTGTAATTATAAATATTGAATTCAGAGAGTTGAAGAAGAATCTCATTAGCCCTTGAGCTTCACCTTACAAGTATATTGTGAGATAAATAGGAATAAAATTCATTGAGGATTAAATGAAGAATGGATTGAAAAGTTTTGTTTTATCATCATGGATTCCAAAGCCACTACCACTACTGGAAACACAGATTTGTGGAAGATTACTTCAACATAGACCCTCAAATTAGGAAGTTTCCAGAATAAAACCAAAACTATAACTATAACCAAACATGTAACTATGACATATCAATCTAAAATAGACATGAAATTAGACTTGGCCTGCTAGCATGGACATATGTTGTTTTAGTCTTTTTAGACTGCTAGGGCATCCTAATTTGTCATGGGGCTTGTAGGGTTGTAGCACTTTTCTTACCTCCAAAGTCGCGTTTGTGTAGCCAGTCAATGAACACAATGTCAGTCAGATCATTTGTGCTCTCATTTATGAGATTGTGATCATCGTGTCTTTTTTTTTCCCTTGCTAGTTAAATAGTCATGTCTTTCACATTGCATCGCACAAATTTTATTATCTATAACATGGATTTTATTATAGAAATAGTTTTTGAATTTATGAAAAAGTTTTACGGTGTGTCTGTAATGAAGAAACTCCACTTTGCATCTTAATTAATATGTTATATGTTTGGCACTATTGAATTTCCAAATTACAGATTCTAGTTGCTATATATCAGTTCTGGCAAGCTCTTTTATGGGGATTTTCTTTTGAAATTAAAAATCCCATTTTGTTTGTTTGATTGAGGTTGTATCAAAATTACGAATTAGATAATCTGTTTTTAGAAATTAATATTTAGCTTGAATTATCCATTAATATGCAATAAAAATTTCTTACAAGGCATCCTTAACTAGGATTTTTTTTTTGGTGACCCGGAACCCCATCGGTTTATTACAGTCCTTAACGGACCGTGTAGCTGATGGGTAAATCGGAGCTGACCCAGGCTCTTACACGGCTGCACCAAGCGAGACTCGAACTCCCTACCTCTTTGAGTTTACGGTTGAGGCGAGCCCCCTGAATCCGCTGGGTTAGACCGTGAGGTCTTCCTTAACTAGGATGTTGCATAGGCTTTTTAGAATTATCATATGATGCTATTCTACCCGTTCATTTCCTTCTATGCTCAAATATTTGCCATGTACAATTTATGCTCTAGATTTGTTTTGAAGTTGTATTTTGGTGTCTATTTTAGGATTTCCCGAGGTTTGTCTCTTAATTTGTTTGCTAGTATTAGTAATTAGTTGTTAAACTATGTGCAAAATGTACATTTAGTACTGCAAAGGGTATGGGAAGGAGTGATAGAGAAATTCCAAAGGAGATTATTATAATAGAAGAAAGTTTAATTATCAAAAGGAGTAATGGTTACTCCTATATAATGGGTGTGTTTGGAGTTGTATAAAATTGTATAAAGTTATATAAAATTATAAAAGTTAATGTCTCGTACTTTGTACAGTGAGTAGAAAATTTAAATTTTATAGTCTTGTAATTCGTATTTGCAGAGATTTGTAGAATTTTGTATTATTTTATTTTATTTTGTTTTGCACCAAACGATGCCAATGTACCTTGTCAACCTTGCGTACATATTTTCTCTTTTCACTGTACCTTGTGTTGGTGGTAAAGAGGCTTGTGAGAAAGAGGAATTTTATGGGATTGTTTGAGCCCTGGGGATAGAATTTAAATATCATTTAGTGCATTGCAATATTGTGTTCTCTCTTAAAGGAGGGAGGAATTGGGATTTGTAAGCTTGAGATATCTAATGAGGGCCTTTTGGGGAAGTGCTATGGAAATTCAGTTGTGGAAGAGATAAATTTTGGAGAAAAATGATTTCATCTAAATATGGTGCTTCATGGGGAGATTGGAGTACTGATGGTTTTGAGTCTTTGGGAATGCCATACTGGGTAGATGGAATGATTTGTCAAAGCATATATCATATGAGTTGGATGAACGAGAGCATGCGAGGTTTTGGAGTCATCCTTGGATGAAAGATAGGAGTGGCCTACAGGAAATATGCCCGGCATTTTTGATTTGGTAGTGGATATGGAGGCCTTGTTAGCTGCTTATGTTACGTTGGGAGGTGAGAGTAACACTTGGAATATTGTACTCTGAAGGAATTTTTGATTAGGAGTTGGATAGCTTTGAGGCCTTCTTACTATGCTTTACTCTATGAAGGTGGTTGAAGGGAAGGACAATATTTGTTAGAGTAGATGTAAAACAAGGTCGTTCAAAGTTAAATCCTTACTAGTAGGAAGAAAGGAAGATGAGGTCCCTTTGTCAGAATTTGGAAAAACTTCCAAAGGTGGTTTTTTTTGGGGTGTGTTATTCATCGAAGGATTTTTACAATTGACAATTTGATTTGGAGGAGACAGTTGATGGTAACTTTGAGTTGTTTATCAAATGTGATGGAGAATTCATTGACCATCTTTTTGTGCGTTGCTCATGGGTCAAAGAATTGTGGAACCTGTCTCTCATTTTGATATGCATTCGGTATTTCCCAAGAAAGCAAATTAAGTTTCTGAAGAGTAGTGAGGTATTCGGGTCAAAAGGAAATGGAGGAGAGGATCGAGAATTGTTCCTTATTGTTTCGTTTGGTTGATTTGGAGAGGGGAGAATAGATGTACCTTCCAACACGTTGAATTTACTTTGTTCAGAATAAAAGTTACCTTTTGGCGTCATTTTATAGATGGGGGAAGAAGGGGCACTGCAGTTGCACAGTTTTTAATCTTTTGTTGAGAATGTGGTTCTTTAGACTTCCTGGCTGTTTGAGGCTTCTTTTGTACTTGGATGGCATCCATTTGTTGCCTCTTTTCAATTTATTCAATTGTAAAAAAGATGCACATTATTTATCAAAAAAGAAAAAAAAGGGATGCACATTATTTATCAAAAAAGAAAAAAAAGGGGTGTACATTTATTACTGGAATGGTTACTGCACAAAGAGCGTCGTGTCATGGACTTGCACGAAAATGTAGTGAGCCAGAGTTCGGAAAGCAAGTTAAATAATGATAATTAGAACTTTCTTGCTAAGGAGTACAAACAATTCTAGAAAGGTGATGTGCCATAGATGTCATTATCTGAGAATAATACTTTTCGGACACTTTGAGATACACACACCTGTAACCTAGACATACGTGAAATTTGTAATTTAGAAGAAGAAATTTGGAATTAAATAATAAGATGAAAATAGTATAAATCTATATTTATTAATTCCTTATCCTTAACATTTTTTTTTAATTTAATTTTTTGTTAACTGAAAGATTTCATCAAATACCCATCTGTACAGTGCGAGAATGGTCTGGTCAAGCAGGCTACAATTTTACTCATGTAGTATGAAACCTTTAGAGTATGTGTGGCGTTGGTAGCAATATGTTGAACTAGAATTCTTCTAGACTTTGTGTTGGCATTTCCATGCACCATTGTCCTTGTGTTCTTTCTTCCTGAATCTGCATGTTTTGCACTTTTTATGTTTTTCCTCATTTGTCTTGGTCAACAAATGGGCAGGTTTGAGTGATGGGGATGACCTGAAGTGCAGAAATCTGGGCCTGTTTTGTTCATATTTTGTTTTGCAATTTATTGAAAACACAATAAAAAAATATGTTTGGCAAATGTTTATGTTTTTATTTCTAATTATTTTTTGAAAATTGTTTTCAAAGCATCACTCTAGTGTTTTCACTTGTTTTATTAGCAAGAGAAAAACATAAAGATGAACACTAAATTGATGCTCATTCCCACTGTGAACCCACTTGGAAAAGGGGGAAATAAAAGAATCATGTTTCCTATTTTCTAAAAGCAGGAAACATGCACCTCTAAATCAATTTATTTCATTTTTGTGGACTGGACTTCTTTATAGTTTAATGTATTTTTATGCAGCACATTATGCCACCCTATGGTACACCCCCACACCCGTATGTTGCTATGTATCCCCATGGTGGCATATATGCTCATCCACCTATTCCTTCGGTAATTCTTGCTGATTGTCTTTCATTTACACTCCTCAGATCTTGCCTTCATTTTTCTGGATGCCACTAACACTGCCATATTTTCAAATTTGAACAGGGATCTTACCCTTTCAGTCCTTTTGCCATGCCTTCACCTAATGGCATTGCTGAAGCTTGGGTGAGTCACTTGAACTCCAGTATGACATAGGTTTTTGTTTGGTAAATATGTTGTTGATATTTATTACCCCTAGGATGACATTTTAATTTGCATTTAGGGAAATACACCTAGCTGCATGGAAGCAGATGGCAAGTTATCTGAGGGCAAGGAAAAACTTCCCATCAAGAGATCGAAGGGAAGTTTGGGCAGTTTAAACATGATAACAGGCAAAAATAATGAACCTGGGAAAACCTCTGGAGCATCTGCTAATGGAGTCTATTCCAAAAGGTAACACAAATATGTTTGGATGATAAATTGCGTGTCTATAAATAGGTTTCTGTAACTTCCTTGCCAGTCTTCGGGTCTGGTTTTTTTTGTAATGAGGACTATATGCTTGTGGCTTTGGATTGAAGAAACTGATTCATTGAGTTCATTATTTTTGTGAATCAAGCTTTGGGAGATTGGATGAAGTTGGGTTTAGGATGAAATATTTATTTACTGTTAATAATTAGGAAAGCTTGTAAGTGAGCTATAAAAAGAAGGGGCATACCAATGTACATAGCAGGTAAACAATTCTCTACCCATAGACACAATCAAAAAGCTCCTGTGCGGCCGTGCTATCAACAGACATCTCTAAAAATATCTAAGGAGTGACCCTTCCTGCAACCAAATTATATAATAAGCCCGAAAAAGACTGTCATGCTAACTTGATTGCCTCCAATCCATCAAAAAACCTATTTCTTTCATCCCAAATGCACGAAATCTAGCGTAAATAAAGCACTGGGTATAATGTTTCTGGTAGAGAATGTGTCCCGTCAATGAGAAACAAATCAACTAGGTCTTGGCGTCACACTTGACCCAAAAGATTGAAAACAATGAAAGGAAACATCATTTCCACATGATCGCAAGGGCATTTTGATTGAAGTTAATGAAAATCGTGTCAACATTTATTTGTCAGCTTTTCATACATTAAGGAGTAATTGTTTATGCTAAATCACTAATTGTTCCAAAAACTTAATTGCTTAAGCTATTACGAACTGGGCTCGACAATGTATATCAAGCTAATTTAACACTTTTTCTCACCCATTACTCGGCCTTACACATGGGCTAGAGAGAGACACAAATCAAACTAAACAAATACGCTAGTCGGAATAGAAAATAGTGCACAAGAAGAAATAGGGTAATAACACGATGACAACGCTTGAATTAGGAACTCTTGGAACTAGAGTTGTAATACCATTTTAAGTCAATAATTGTCTCAAAAGTTCAAGTTCTTAGGAAATGGGCCCAACATTGTATATCAACCTAACTTAACATGTTCCATTTAGTTGCTTTTATGGAATTTAATCCTGTAGCCATTTTTGGGCTGTGTTACATACCGTTGATGCTCTTTATGATATTTTTATTACTTATAGAAATAATGTTTTATGAATCTTTGTAGTGGTTCATGCTTGACTTGGGGCTTGAGAAGACTGCTGCTTTTTTGGTTCATGATGCTCATTGCCTAAGCTAGTGATCATGTTTGACTTCTCAATATCAATTAATTAATATTAATTTTGCATATGCAGCGCTGAAAGTGCCAGTGAAGGTTCAAGTGATGGAAGTGATGGAAATTCTGAAAATGTAGGTCTCATGCAACATTTTTGTAAGATCCATTAGATTTTTGCGCGAAACTGCAGATTTATGGAATAAAAGTCTTTCATCTTTATTACATTTGTTATATCTGCCTGGATATTTAAGTTCTATGTTTTATTTGTTATTATCTTTATGATTGGTCATATGCTGACTGAAGTCCTTGTTACTTTTATTCAATACCGTGCATTGTGCAATTGCTTCATTTAAATTTTGGTAGGCAACTTTTGATGGGCTTATTTTGGTTCAATGCTGTTTGCTTATGCTTCTTTGTAATCAATTTCACTCCCGTAAGGCCTTTGGGGGTTGGACTTCTAGTGGATTGAAATAACTAGATCAGAAAATACTTGTTCTCAAGTTATTCTGGATGGTATCTGATGGGGACATTAAAATATTTAAATAAGTGCATTCCCCTTGAATAATACATTCCCTAGTGTGTCTTTTGGTTTGCTTTTGTATTTTCTATTTAAAGGGCTGCATGCATTGCTTGTTATCATGGATTAAGTTTATAAAAATTAATGATGAATTCTGTGAGTTGATGTTTTCACCCCCCCTTCTTCCCCTTGGCTTAATTCTTCTTTCCTAGGTTATTGTTTCTCCCTTTGCTAAATTCTTGATGAGGACGTCACAAAGTCCTATGGAGATTTATTTTCTTTTATTTGTTATTATTATTTTTATTATTTTAGGTAGTTTATTTTGAGTAGGATTTCTGAGAGATTGTAATCTTCGATTTGATTTTATCTTTAATTATTTTGAGGATTAATTATCCTTTTTAAAGGCCCGAGATTATTGGGGTAGAGCTGACTTGATGCTTATAGATTAATTATGAAACTGGCTTGTATGCTTTTGTTCTTCTTCCCCCTCTAATTTATTTTCTTCTTCTCCCCGCTCTTGGCTTAATTTCTTCTTGTTCTTTATTTTAAAAATTATTTTGTCCACTTCACATTTGGTATCAACGCAAAAAATTACTTGTTCCACATCAAATTTGGGTTCAAAGCAAAAGTCTAGCCGAAAAAAAAAAAAAAAAAAGATTCCTTATCGTTCCTAGCCATTGATGAGGCCAAACCTCAACAATGCCTTCATCGCTGACAGTCTTTTGACCATCCACTAGTCATCGCGGACCACTACCATCCCATCGGTGACCATCAAATGACGACCACCCGTCTTCCACTAGCAACTAGCAACTCCATCATCGATAACCTCAACCTATACCCCTATCAATGCTGTTGTCAACATTTTCAAAACCCTACTCAACCATATCCTTTGATTGAGTCCTTTGCCATCAGCCATCACCTTGGGACATCCTTGTGATCTATCGCGACTTCGATCATCACCAGCCATGGCCACATTGTCTATCATGCTTTGTCTCCACTTGACCACTAAACCATAGCCACAAGCTCTCACCGACAACATAGAATTACTGATCACAGATGTTAGCACCAAACCTCACCGACAAAGCCTTTGTTGATGCCAGACCACCTCACCGATAGACCTGGCAATATTGTACCTGTACTCACGGGTATCTGCGGGTGTACTCAAAAAATGGGTACCGGGTTTATAAAAAAATACCTAAAAAATTTTGGGTACTTTTTGTACCTGGACCCGTAGGCCCGCAAGTCCACGAATTCAACTCATGAGTGCTCGCGGGTGTATCCATTTATTTAATTATTTTTAATAATAAATAAATATATTTCTATTACTTACTTACTAAACCTCCCTGTTTCAGAACGAACTATTTAGAAAGAAATATTTAATTATTTTTTGGCTATTCTAAAGACAATCTAAATTTATATGATGTCATATGTTAATACATTATATTTTATGTGTCAGATGTATAGTTTGAGAGTTGATACACCTTGCAAGTTACATAATTGATGGCACTGGACTGAAATAAGTTTTAGGTTAAATGAGTTGGAAAATTAGGCTCCGTTTGGCATTCCCTTAGTTACTCAGTTTTTTTTGTCTTTTTTTAAAATAACTAAATTTACTCTCTTACATCTTAAATTTCTTTTAAACTATGAAGGGCAAAATTATCAAATTAACCAAAATCTAAAACACTAATTAC
>JAVXUM010000021.1:779187-792685 GCA_035590655.1 Pouteria glomerata | reverse complement strand
GGATGATTTACTCTTATTCCAAAAATTCCACAGATAGAGGGTGAGAGTTGTATTCCCACCATTAATACGTAGTGGAGATTTGTTTTTTGTCTATAAATGTATGCTAAGAGTGTCAAACCACGTTATATTAGTATGTTTTATTTTCATTCTATTGTGATTGATTTTATTTTTAATCATAACAGGTGTGTGGTGTGATTAAGAATTAAGGGTACGCTTGAAGTGTCGAAAAATAAAGAAAATGTGGTTTTGGTAAGTTTTTTTTACGTTTGATGCACATCTACCAAATCACATTTGTTAAAGATGAATAGTATCACTTTTTACTTTTGTGTTAGCCTTTTGAGAGAAAATCCATTTGAAAGATTTTTTTGGGATCTATTCGAATGTTTTATGCCATAATTTTTTGAAAGTTGTTAAAAAGCTTTTAGGATTTGTAAAAAAATTTATTAAGATTTGTAAAACTTTATTGGGATATGTAGATATATATAAATTTATAGAAATTTAACAAAATATAATAAGGAAGGCAAAATGTATTAGAAAATTATACAGATTTTTAGATATTTTTAGAAGTTTTTAAATATTTACCCACTTTCGACGCACCAAATGCACCATAAGTCTCAAAGTAGGAATTTAAAATTTAGTCAAGTTACTGTAAGTAAGCTTGTTAATAAGTTAGTTTTCATTCGTATCCAATCAAGACCAGATCCAATAATATTATACTAGATTCATTCAATTAAATACGTGATCTAATAGATTTAGATCCATTGAATTCAAAAACTAATGGATCTGGGTCCGAATGATCCGCCAAACCCACTATTTTTCAAAAAAAATATTTAAAAATAAAATAATTCAAAAATAGTTAAACAACAAAAATATATATATACACATATGTATCTTTATTTATTTTTTTCCTTTATTAAAAAACATTATAACAAGATAATTTGAGTCTGTAAACATTTGTTTCTTCTTTGAATTCCTTCAATCCTCTCTCCCTCTTCTTCTTGAGCAACACTCCGCCGCATTAGCATCATAGCTTTCATTCTTGGCTATTGAAAAAGTAACAAGAGCACAAGAATTGAAGAAGTAGGAATCTATAATTCGAGTCTGAACGGAGACTAGAGTGATCGCTCAGGGAAGGTGAGCACTAGGTACAAGCACGATAGATTCTTTGCTGAGTTGGAATTCTTAATTACATGATTAAGTTCGCAAGAATTGCAACACATTGAATGCATATATTAAACTAAATTTCATGATTAAAAGATAAATAAAATGTTAATTAGCCGTTTAGTAACACTATCGTTTTTCGTTTATATTTATTTGCTAAGGTTTTCTGTTTTGTTTATTTATCTGAAATGAAAACTAAAATTATATTTGAAAATACAATTTTATTTATAATTTTTAGTTTTTTATTTTAATAAAATGTTTAATATTATACCTTTCAAAAAAAAAAAACAAAAAAAAATGTTTAATATTACTAGTTTTTAAAAAATTAATTGAATTTAATAAAATATATTTCAAATTAATTAGATTAATTAAATTAAATTTTTTATTAAAAATATTTAATTCAGTAAATATAAAATATATTAAATTATGATTTCATTATATTATATAATTAATTTAATTTAATCATATTTTTTATTAAAAATAATTTTAGTTTAATAAAATATTTGAATAAAATAATTTATTTTAATATGATGCAATAAAAATAGACAAAGTGTCAAAATAAATAAAATGTTTGTAACAAAAAAAAGGTGAAAACACTTTTATTTTATTTACATTTTTTTGTTTACATTTTTATTTTTTTGGAAACAAAAAAATATAAATAAATTTAGCAAATATATTTCTGTTACTAGTTTACAAAATTTTGAAAACATAAATAGAAAAACAAAATTTAAAAACGTTACCAAATAAGCCTAAAATTCTCAATCTTACCAATCATGATTTACCAATTTTTTTTTGGCTTCTTCTATATATATAATAAATATATTTTGAATAAAATATATTTTTTTATTTTTATGAAATAATAATTTAAAAATTTTATTTTTTAAAATATATCAGTCCACGAATATATGAATTTGGACTGTATCAAATCTATTATAATTGAATCTGGATCTAACAGATCCGATTCAGATCTGCCCAATTGACAAACCTAACTATAGGTGTCATTTATTACAAATTAAAAATATATATATATATATAAGTAAGTTTTATACCTCAAAAAAAACATATATATTATTCATGAAAAGTCAAGGAACATTTAAGCAACTTGTAATGAAAGATCAGTGTTAAAATGTTGAATGGATGTTTGAAATTAGTCTTCGCCTTCCATCTGGACCGGAGCCTTGATGGTAACATGGCTCATTTGATGAACACTAGAGTCTTCTTCTGCCAATATTTCCATGTTGATGTCCTGGTCAGTCGTTTATTGAAATTACCAGGAAAGGTCATAGAGCAGTCAAAAGAAACACGGGTCACTGTAATTTTTTTTTTTTTTTTTTTTTAATGAACATTGTTTGGAACCGTGGAACATTTGCAATTTGATTTTATTTAATTAGAATTTTCACTAAATTTTATGTTTCCCATAAAAATGAGATTTTGTGAATTTACTTTGATTTTATTTAATTTCTTAAATTTTAAAATTTTTATATATATCATATGAAATCTAACCTGAAATAATAGAATTTGATAAAAATTCTTTTTATTTTAAGCCATCAAAATAAATAGACAAATCTATCTTTACATCTCATATTTACTACATTTTCTCTATCCCACTAACATGATTAAATTTTATAATTCTATTAAATCAATTCAATATAATTTTTTAATTCAAATGCGTGTTTCAAACACAAATCTTCATTTATGAAATCAAATCAATTAAACTCTTTACTTAAAAATCAAATCAATTCTAAGAGTAGAATGTTTTCAAATAGAATGTAAATGTGTTAAAGTTATTCTGAAAAAATTCCATGTGTTTAGTGTTTGGGATCAATACAAAGAATTTTACATCATTTTTTAAGAGTAAAGTGCAAAAATAACTCCTATAATTTGTCCTCGATATCACTTTCGTCTCACACGTTTCAATTGTAAAAATTAAATCTATACACTTTCAGTGAAATAGCAATTTAATACTTCCATTAGTTAACTGTTAAATACCATTGTTATATTGACGACAAAATTGTAATTTCATTTCTAATTTACCCTTAGTGTCGCTTGAGTCTCTCATATTTCAATTGTAACAGTCAAATCTTTATATTTTCGGTGTATATTTGAAATATATTTTCTTTTTATTAAATTAAATTATTTTTCATAAATAATATGATTAAATTAGTGATATAATTAAAATAATATTTAATTTAGTTTAATTAATATGAAATATATTTAATTAAATTTGATTAATCCTCTAAAAAATTAATAAAATTAAAAAATTTATTTTAAAACCCAAATGCAATTGTAGTACCACTTGTCCATTAAAAACAAATATTCCATTCTTACAGAAGTTCAAAATATTATTTTATTAATAATGGTAGTGACAAAAGTCAAAGAAAAATGTAGGTGTAACCCCCTGCAAGGAAGAGGGATCTAACTTTGCAACAAATCTACTACTGTAATCAAATACTTAATAAAGATTACTTAGATCGACCAACTGATCGTTCGTTGGTCAATCAAGCTTCACTATCAACAAAATCACAACCTTATACCATATATACAAAACAAAAGAAACAGTAAATAAGCAACCATTTACAAAATTATTGACCGCCAAACAGCCCCTCGTGACATACCTTAAGAATAGTGATACATAGGTGGTGTCATTTAGAACAACTCAGTAATTTGTAAATAAAAAAACTCACCCTGTTGATTGCCCTGAGGTTGCATCAGTCACAAATACTACTTTGAGCACTTCTCCAAACTTGTTAAAATGCCAAGAAAGACTATCCTTGGTGCCAACAAATAAACCAGCATAGGAGTATTAATCATTACATTATTAATAAAAATAATCCAAAAATCAGCATCTTTTGTGAGCCAACCAGTAGAATATAAACCTGCAGAGATAACCCAAAAGAGTTACAATAAAATAGGCAAATTCGATGAAAGTTGAAATCTATGTTCTACTTGAGCAATGTCACCCAAAACAACAAAAGTAGTCAAATTGGTAAAAAATTATAATAGAAAAGAACTACCACTTTAAGATTTACTATCAATTTAAGATTTCCGTCAGTTAGGTCATTTGACCCTTCTTTGTTTTCTTTCATAATATATCTAAATGAGAGGGATTTGAAAGTGCATTCAACTAACTAACAAATTAAAAGAATAAAGTTGTACCAAAAAAAAAGAACTTAGTTGCTTATGTATATATTTTTAAATGTCAATAACAAACTTAAAAGTACTTTACTAGATCTCTGTATTATTTTAGTCAATATTTCTATTATAACTTTTCTGAAACTTCCTAACTTTTTCAGCAAACTTCACACACGATCGAAATTTAAAGTTTCCATGTCAAGAAAATAAGGATTAAAATCCCAAAATCAAATAAAGTTTCAGCAAAATTTGTTTCGCAAATCAAATATTGAGAGAGAAACGAAATAAAAATTACCAAAAGAAATTAATAAATCTTCAGATAACAAATTAAAACAGAGTCATGAACTCTTTAACACATTTGAAGCACATCCAAGAAAAACGAGAACAAATCACCAACATATTACATATCTACATACATACACGCAGGGGCATGCTTTGTTCATGTATCATGTATCTATATGTATGCATGTATATAAGCGAGCAAATAGAAAACACATTGTAGTTCTGTTTTCTAGAGCTTGAGTTCCCATGGCTTTTCAGCCCACAAAAAGAGAGTAACATTACAGAAATAGGGAAGGAGGCAAAAAGCACAAAACAGAAAAGAGGATAGCAAACTGTTCTGCTGGTGTCCTCAGTATCGTCTCGGTCAAAAACTAGTGTTGCTGGTGGCGTCTCGGTCGACGGAGCTTCTCACAAACTGAAACCAAAGAGGTGATGGAGGGAGATGCTGAAAGCTTAAGTAGGCTCCGCGCGAAAACCCCATTTTTTTAAACTCATAAAGTTAGCGGCGATGGTGTTTGGGCAAGGGTTGGAGATTAGCGTGAAATTGGGAGGGAGTGTATGAGATGTGACGAGTTAGGGCTTCGTGAAAAAAAAAAAAAAAAAAGGAAGACTAAATTAGTTTTAGTGACCGCAATGTGGCAGTCACCTGAATTATTGGATCCCCAAATCTCTAATTCCTAGTAGTGTAAATGTAATTTTTTTTCTAGACAAGATTTCGAAAAGGTTTTATCGCGACAAATTCATATAAAATTTTAAATTAAATATGTCAGATTTGAATATTTTCTCAATTGAAGAGAATAGAAGATTTACATATTTCTTACATTAAAGATTTTAAAGATAACAAGTTTCCATTCTAAATTGGCAATTTTCTAAAAAACAACAACCATAATATTACAATGTAACTCCAACTAGGAATAAAAAAAAAGACTGCACAAATTAGGAAAGATACGAAAAATTCTAGTACACCTGCAGGCAACTCGCGGCTGCGCCATATGGACACTAGAAGCCCGCTGGATGCGCAAGGGTTTGCTGATCTTAAATTTTGGCCTAAAAAATATTCCAGTATATATCGCAAACTAGAGAATGGAAGTACGATGGTTCGACTTGTGTATTATTTGAAAGATTTTATTTTCGTTTTGGAAATCTATTCTGTTAGGAAATTTATTATTGGGAAATCCATTTATGTGTCTGAATTCTAATTAAAATAGGACTTTGTAATTCTATATGTATGTACCTAGTTTTAATGAAGAATATATACATAGGGAACATATTATAGGGATTTAGAAAGAGAGTCTTTTATTCTTAAGAGTTTTCACGATTTTTCCCTAGCCTTTTTTGTATTCCTTCTTGACTTTTTGTGTGAAACAGAAAACCATGCTTCTATGGTTTATCGAGTGAGTCAAGCAAAATTGCAAAAGAATTTGTGTGAGAGTGAGTCGTAGAGAATTCGAATAGAATATTGTAACCCGTTGATAATTGAGATTTTGAATAGAGGTTTTTTCTTTCTCTGAGAGGGTATCCTCATTATCTTCTACTGTGATTCTTTCTACATTGTGTGTGATTGCTTAGTTTAAAATTTTTAATTGATATCAGAGCAGGTCACTCTACATTCTTGAATGATATCAAATCCGAATCAATAAATCCACTAAGTGACACTGAGATTTCAAATCATGAGGGTGATGACTCTGAAGACGAATTAAATAACAAACTTCAAGAAGCGTACAATGCTTTCTTCATAGAATGCTATGATCTGAAGAAACAAAGGCTAGTATAACATTTTAGAAACAGCAAACTAAGTAAAAGAGACGCTTTGAAAAATGAGAACGAAAAACTTGCTGGTAAATTGTCTTTTTTTGAATTTAATAGAATTTCTCTGTCTCAAAGTGTAGACAAGATGAAAGCAAAGATTGAAAAGAAGGATAAAAAGCTTAAAGTGAAGGATAAAGAGCTTGCAGAGAAAAAGAAAAACATTGAAGAATTGGAGAAAGCCAATAGAGAACTACAAGTTAAATCAAAGGACAGGAAGAGAAGATAAAATATAATGGTAAAATTCTTGAGAAGATGAACTCCAACTCAAACGTGTTTGAAGAAATTTGGAACAAATAGAAGGTACATGGAGATAAATCTGACCTTGATTACATTGGAGTGAAGACCGGACCAACAGCATCTTTATCTTCTCCATAAGCTCCAGTGATTGCCCCAAAGCAGACAAAAGCTTCAACGACTTCCCCAAAGCATGCAACCCCACCAAAGAGGAGTGTTCCTAAATTCAAGTCAGAATCATTTCCTTTTCCAAGGTAAAAGGTACACTATTTTTTAAGTCACAACTTTTTGTACCTACTTGTCGTCATTGTGGCATTCAAGGCCACATTCGACCTAGCATCCAAGGCCACATTTCGACCTAATTGTCATTGACTTTATGGTTTATCTTTAAATTATATTAAAAAGTTTTTAAAAAATCAAAACCATAAAGTCCCTATGACAAACAGATTTCAAGCTTCCAATAATGTTTTTGAAAAACCTTTTGCAAAGTCACGCCAGTTTTAAAAATCAAAATATGAAAATTTTAAAAAATTAAAAATTTTAAATTTTTGTGAAAGGCGTAAGAAAAATAAAAATTTTGGTAAAATTTTTTTTCCTAAAATTAAGGTTGTTTGGGTCTGAAAGAGTGACTTAAATATCGTACATACCCCTAAAAATGTTGAAGGAGTGAACTTTGGTAAATAGAAACAAAAGTTTTTTTTACAGACTAGGCTTTATATCATTGTTATATTTGATCCTAGTTCTATGAAATCATGTAGATTATATTTTTTTTTATTTTTTTATTAGTTTCAATTTAACTAATTTAAAAAAAAAAATTGAACGAGAGTAAGTTTTTCTTTGAAAGGAGAAATTTTTTGAGTAATTTAAAAAAAAAAAATTGGTTGGATATCCTTTGTTATAAATCTCTTAGAAAATCTTTAGGTATTTATGCGCATTCCTAATTTTTTAAAAATAAAAAGGATAGGAGCTCATTTTTGTTTTGAAGATATTTTATGATTTATATCCCCTTATATGTGTATCAGCCATCCAGTCAAATTTATTTTAATGGATTACAAGTTTATAATTCCATTTAAATTGATGAGAAGTGTTTTTGGTGAATTTTGCTATAAATTTGATGTGCTTCTCTTTACACTTGACTTAATATACATATATCTTTCCATCTTCTTACTTATGAATCATGAATTACTGGTTTATGTGTTTAAAAAATGATGAGGTGCCTATACATAAAAAAAAAATATATATATATATATAATCCTGTCTTAGAAAAGGCTACTGGTGGGACCAGTAAGAAACCCCTTAATAACTCGTTTTTTGTTAAGAAAAAAGCTAAATACCCATAAGCATGAAAAAACCGCTAAGACCTCGAAAGGGATTTAAGCCAAAAAAAAAAAAGAAACTTGACTCTCAATTCATTTGGTATATCAAATTTAATTCGTTGATTCTATTACTTGTTTGAAAGGAGCCTATATGTGTATTTTAGTTAAAATCTCACACGTACACAAGCATTGTTTTAATTTTATGATTTAATTCATCTGCTGATGCAGATTTAAAAATTTATTTGGAAAGATGAGTTTTAGTTCATTTAAATTTATAAGAATTGAGTGATCGATTTATATATTTGGACAAAGGTGAAATAAAATTTCTTTGATCCATTTTGTAAATTTTCCTATCAATTTTTAGTAATTTTTTAAATATATTTAAATATTTTATGTGCACAAAAAGTTCATAGAAAATTTTTTCGGAGAGGTTCATAGGTAAGGAATTAGCGATTTTTCCTTTGTTGATATCCAAGGTAATCGTGTGTTGAAATTATCTGGAAAGGTCAAAAAGCAATCAAAAGAAATACGAGTCATTAATTTATTTTTTCTTTTTCTGAGGGGTAGCTCAACTGGTAAAATCTTGAGTTTGCTCCCCAGTGATTACTAATTCGAGTCTCCTTAGGGCCACTGAGGGTTTACCCGATCGTTAACTTCAGGGCTCTCAGGGATTAGCCGAGGTGCGCGCAAGCTAGCCTGGACACCCTAGGTTATCCAAAAAAAAAAAAGAATTTTTATTAATTTTTATGTTTGGAATAAAAATGAAACATTTGTGAATTTAATTTGATTTTATTTTATTACTTAAATTTTGAGATTTTAATTTATACCATTTGAAATCCAAATAAATAACAAAATTTGACAAAATTTCTATCTCTTCTTATGCCATGAAATAAGTAGACAAAATTATTCTTATTTCTCATATTTACTTTATTTTTTCTATTTCCCTAACATGGTTAAATTTGATATTTTATTTGATCGAATCAATTCAATTTTTGAATTTAAACACTTATTTTAAACACAAATTTTTATATATTAAATTAAATAAAATTAATTCAATTCTTTACTTTAAAATCAACTCAATTCTAAGAATAAAATATTTTCAGCTAGAGCGTAATTGCGTCAAAACTATTATTAGAAAATAACACATATTTAGCGTAAATAATTACTACATAGAATTATTTTTTTAACGATAATTGCAGAATATGCAAAATGGAACTAAATTAAAAATAAAAGACTAAAATGTTACAATTTTTAAAACATATGAAGTAAAATGATAGTGAGAATAAAATATAATTGGTGATTAATCAAGTGTTTGGTTGGTTAAGAAATTTATTAAAAGCATAAAGATTTGATGTAAAATTAATATATAATAAAATTTAATTAAAAAATATAATAAATTAATAAGAATTAATTGATTTTGATTGATTGTAATAAACCAAACACCTACTACCGTGTTGGGCAGTCTTGCTTATGAGTTGGGGATGTCTTGCTACCAACTGTGATAGCGAGTCCGTTGACTTGTCAGAGAGTTGGCAAATATCAAACCATAGAATTTTGTTGTCTCCTAAGTTTTGTGCTCATTTCAAACTCATTGGGAAGAAATCATTAGCTAGCTGGCCTTAAAAAAAAAAAAAAAAAAAATGATGAACCCTCAAAAATGGGTTTTATGTTCTTTTCTTCAAATTCTTTTATTTGATTTCTGCACTTCCATTGACACCATAGCTCCAAACCAATCCCTAAAAGACGGAGATATTCTAGTCTCAAGCGGTGAGAGATTCGCACTTGGGTTTTTCAGTCCAAGGAATTTCAAAAACCGGTACCTCGGAATATGGTACAACAAGCTTACGGAGCGAACCGTAGTTTGGGTTGCAAACAGAGACAACCCAATCAATGGTACTTCCGGAGTTCTGTCCATCAGCAAGGATGGAAACTTCATCATCTACAACGACGACAACCAAATGGCTTCACTCTGGCAAACAAATGTCTCAACGGCAGAAAAAACGACCGACTACTCAGCTCGACTCTTGGATTCAGGAAATTTGGTGTTGTTCAAAGGTAACAACATTGAAATTACTAATAGTAGTAGTCTTGTTAAAATATTATGGCAAAGTTTTGATTATCCCACAAATACTTTGCTACCCGGTATGAAACTTGGGCTGGACCGGAGGTCCGGTCTAGACCGGTTCCTTACATCCTGGAAGTCTGCCGACAATCCGGCCACCGGAGATTACTCCTGCAGGGTGGACCACACAGGACTCCCCCAAATATCAATATTGGACAAGGGCTCCTCCGTTCCACGTTATCGGTCAATTCTATGGTTGGGGAGCCAAAGCCGTGTGTACGAGATGGCACCCGATTTTTTATACAACCTCACTTTCCTTGACGATGAAGACCAAGTTTCATTCTATTATGAACTGATTAATGCCTCAATGGTACTAATAAATGTCTTGGACGAGTTTGGGTACTTTAAATTAGGCAAGTGGCTCGAGGACGCTGGTAGATGGAGGTTTTACGCAGTGCCAAAGGACCAGTGCGATAAGTATGGATATTGTGGTGTGAACCAGCTTTGTGACTCCAATTGCGAGCTCGGGTTTGAGTGCACTTGCCTTCCAGGGTACGAGACCGGGTTGGGCAGAAAACGGTATCCGAGATATGAGTTGGGCGGGTGCGTGAAGAAGCGCGAGTCAATTTCAATGTGTGGGAACGGAGAAGGGTTTGTCAAAGTTGAAAAAGCGGGCCTTCCTGATGCATCGTCGTCCAAAGCATTGAAGAGGGGAGAATTAAGCTTGGAAGAGTGCAGAGAGAAGTGTTTGAGAGAGTGTTCTTGCACAGCCTTCACAGGTAGCAGAGGAGATTGCATCACTTGGTATGGGAATTTGATGGATACCAGAATTTTCAGTGGGGGAGTTGACTTGCATGTCCGGGTCGATGCAATTGAGTTAGGTACGTTACTCAAATAGTCGCCAGAAATTTGGATTGTTAATTTAGTAAAAAAAAATAATAATATCTTTTGTGCTCAGTAAAAATTTACTATACTGGTGCTCGCTATGCTACCTTTCTCCCTAGGAGAAGGCACCTAAGAGGTCGGGAGGGGTTCCCTCCAACAATATAATCATATGAAAATTAGATAGCTTGTTATTGATATCCCTTGTATTATATAGGCATGAAAAGGTGAGAGTTAGCAGGATATTGATTAAACAATAATGGTATGCTAATCCTACTAATTTCTCTGTTTCCCAGTAATCCGAGTAGTGCATTTAATATGGCGCGTGAAATACTTTGCAGAGTGGTAAGCAAAATTTAACAGATTTAAAAGAACATAACTATCCCCATCATGTTCCTCATAATTACAATAACAAACGAACTTAGTTAAACCATAATTATGTAATCTGAATTAAACTAGACACATGCTTCTTCAATTTGGATGCAAGTCCGTGAGGTCTAAAAGTGGTGATGAGATCAAGTACAGAATTAATGAGATCGTGTACTATTGACTCTCGTGGTCAAAATTATATCGCACGTAGAATCTCTATTTAGCACCAACACTTCTGCTGATAGACATATCAAATTCATATGTACTCAATTAATAATATTTTGTAATTAACAACCCCCTTTGATTTGTTGTAGTGACATATATGGACTAACTAATAAATTTCAGATTTGATAATGAATTAACGGAAATGTTATTCTCTTTCAGCACACCACTTGAAGGGGCCCAGAAGCCTTCGTGGAAAGAAGTTAACCATTGTAATAACATCTGGAGTCCTAGTGCCAATCCTGATTGTCTCCTTAGCTTCTTGGTTGATAAGGAAGAAGGCAAAAAGAGGTAATTTTAAGACGTTCGACTTTTAATTCAACTTGCATTAATTTTTAGTATATTATTCCTCTTCTTCGTTTTCCTTTTAAAAACAAAAAACGAAAGAAAAGTAAATGAGCAGTATTTTGTAGAAAACTTTTTTAAAACATATAAAAAAATTAATGTTATAATTAAGTGTATTAATTAATTTAAAGTTCTAGAGTATAAATTCTTAATTCTTGGGCATTCCTCTAATTATTATCTCTAGGAGAGTTTGGTAGCTACAACTACTAGAATTAAGACTTTCGGTGACTGCCAAAAAGCCGTCGCCAATGTCTTTGGTGACTGTGGAAAGATCACAATGGTATCAAAATACTGGCAGATATAACAGTATTTAACATTGAACAAATAAATAAATAATGATTTTAAGCAAATATTATTCTTAAAAGCCAAACCAAGATTGGGGAGAATTGGACAAGCTCGTAAGTTGTACTCTTAAAAGCCAAATGCAGCTGTAGTACCACTTGTCCACTAAAAACAAATATTCTATTCTTACAGAAGATCAAAATATTATTATATTAATAATGGTGGTGACAAAAGTCAAAGAAAAATGTACATGCAATCACCTGCAAGGAAAGAGGGATCTAACTTTGCCACAAATTTACTACTGTAATAAAATACTTAATAAAGATTACTTAGATTGACCAACTGATCATTCGTGTATAAATATATATACACTAATCACTAGTTAACATCCCCAAGCACACAAAGAACAGCAAGCTCCAAATGAGAAGTTCAATTTCAGCCACACACGCAAACTACTAAAAACTTTCACACTTGTGGTTTAAAAAGATAATTTTTTAGTGTATACCGTGTATTAGGCATTTTCTTTGGGTTCTGTTAGCACATTAGTGAAACTGCGTGTGGCATGAGGCGGAATGCTATGACTAGAGGCCGTAGCACCACCTTCACTTGAAGTGGACTGAGCTCCCCCTTCCATTACAAGCTCCTAGCACCAGGGTTGATTGGTGGGCGAGCTCTGTACACAAAAAGCAAAGTGAATTCACTGTCAACAAGATTATAAACTTATAACACATACCCAAAAGAAACAGTAAATAAGCAAACATTTACAAAATTATTGGTAAATAACCACCAAACAGTCTCTCATGACAAACCTTGAGGATAGTGACATATAGGAGGTGCCATTTAGAACAACTCAGTAATTTGCAAATAAAAAAACTCACCCTATTGATTGCTATGTGGCTGCATCAGTCACAAATACAACTTTGAGCACTTCCCTAAACTTGTTAAAATGCTAAGAAAGACTATCCTTGGAGGCAGCAAAATGAACTGGCATAGGAGAATAAGACTAACATAAGGAATAAAGAGCGATACTCAACATGCAGGAAGCTAGCCCCAGCTTTAGGAGTATTAATCAGTATATTATTAATAAAAATAGTCCGAGAATAAGCATCTTTTGTGGGCCAACCAGTAAAATATAAACATGCACAGATCACCCAAAAGAGTTACAATAAAATAGGCAAATTTGATAAAAGTTGAAAACTATGCTCAACTTGAGCAATGTCACCCAAAACAACGAAAGTAGTCATATTGGTAAAGAATTATAATAGAAAAGAACTAGCAATTTAAGATTTACTATCAATTTAAGATTTCCTTCAATTAGGCCATTTGACCGTTCTTTTCTCTCATAATATAACTAAATGAGAGGGATTTGAAAATACATTCAAATAACTGAACAAATTAAAAG
>JAVXUM010000021.1:744886-757813 GCA_035590655.1 Pouteria glomerata | reverse complement strand
AATTGTGAATAATGTAATTAAAAATTCTCAAAGTCAGAATGAAATCGAATTTTGTTAAAAAAAAAATCACCAAAAACTGAAAGAGTTGACTTCCCAAACTTAACTTTAAATCATTTTTTACGTAGAGTTTGTGCAAGTTTTTTTTTTTTTTTAATTACAACTTTATTCTTTTAATCAATGTTCAGAGAATCGGACTAAGCTATGGAACCGGACTATTGAGAGGTTTAACAAATTGGGGTTCAACCAGATAATGTAATAAATAATTTATTAATATTTATGAAAATATAAGTATATAAAATATGAGACAAGATTTAAATATTAATAAAATATAAGAATATTTAAAGTCTAAATAATAAAAAATAAAAACCGGTTCAATCGGGGTTGAACTGGTCTTTGACCAATTTTGACCGATTTTTATTCAATGTATTTAAATGGGGCACAATCAGACCGGCTCGGTGACTTGTTGGAGGTTAGACCGACCGGTCCGATCTGATTTTCTAAACATTGCTTTTAATTTGTGTAGTTATTTGAATGTACTTTCAAATCCCTCTCATTTAAATATATTATGAAAGAAAACAAATAACGGTCAAATGGCCTATCGGAAGGAAATCTTAAATTGCTTGTTCTTTTCTATTATAATTCTTTACCAATATGACTACTTTCGTGGATGACATTGCTCAAGTTGAACATAGTTTTCAACTTTCATCAAATTTGCTTATTTTATTGTAACTCTTTTGGGTAATCTATGCATGATTATATTCTATTAGTTAGCCCACGGAAGATTCCAATTCTTGAACTATTTTTATTAATAATGTAATGATTAATACTTACGTTTCTACTTGGTTTGAAACTGGGTCTAGGCCACAGAACCGGTCTAGATCGGTTCTTGACATCTTAGAACCTTCCAAAAAAAAAAAAAAAGTAGTGATTAATTCTCCTAAAGCTAGGGCTAGCTCCTTGGATATTGAGTATCGTTGTTTATTCCTTATGTTAGTCTTATCCTCATGTGTCGGTTCGTTTTGCTGCCTCCAAGGATAGTCTTTCTTGATATTTTAACAAGTTTGGGGAAGTGCTCAAAATGGTATTTGTAATTGATGCAGTCACAGGGCAATCAATAGGTAAGTTTTTTTTATTTGCAAATTACTGAGTTGTTCTAAATGGCACCTCCTATATGTCACTATTCTCAAGGTATATGACGAGAGGCTGTTTAGTGGTCAATAATTTTATAAATAGTTGCTTATTTACTGTGAAAGTTTTTAGTGGCTTGCATATGTGGCTGAAATTGAACTTCACATTTGGAGCATATTGTACTTTGTGTGCATGGGGATGTTAACTAATGATTAGGGTGTATATATTTTTATACGAATGATCAGTTGGTCAATCTAAGTAATCTTTATTAAGTATTTAATTACAGTAGTAGATTTGTTTCAAAGTTAGATCCCTCTTTCCTTGCTGGTGATTACATTTACATTTTGCTTTGACTTTTGTCACTAGATTCACTACCATTATTAATATAATAATATTTTGATCTTCTGTACGATTGGAATATTTGTTTTTAATGGACAAGTGGTACTACAATATTGCATTTGGCTTTTAAGAGTACACCTTAAGAGCTTGGCCAATTCTTCCCAATCTTCGTTTGGATTTTAAGAGTAATATTTGCTTAAAATTATTATTTATTCATTTGTTCAATGTTAAATACTGTTATATCTGCTAGTATTTAAATACAATTTTTATCTTTCCCTTCCACAGTCATCAAAAACATTGATAGACGGTTTTTGGCGATCACCAAAAGTCTTAATTTTAGTAGTGGCAGCTATAGAACTCTCCTAGAGACAATGATTTGAAATATGCCAAAGAATTAAGAATTTATACTCTATTAACTTTAAAATAATTAATACACTTAATTATAACATTAATTTTTTATATTTTTTAAAAAAGTTTTGTTAGAACAAAAGCTAGAAACTATGGCAATCGCACGCAGGTAATTGAAAAATGAAGAAACACACAGATTTTACGTGGAAAACCCTTTCGGGAAAAATTACGGGCGAAGACGGCTGCAATCCACTATGTAAAATCAAAGGGTACAAAGATGGTGAGATTAAACCCTAGTTCCACGAACACACATATATATATATTAAGACCCGCTGAATAAAAAACCTAATCTAGTAGGTCCATACCGCAGGGGCTACGCCCCCGCACCCCCGCTGAGATCAGTGCTGGGCTCCGGGCTTGGGCCTTCCCTACTATCACAGATCTACTTGAAAAACTCGCATCGGGTCGCCACAAATTTCGTCAGATCGGGTCACGAATCGAACCGGGTCAAAAAAAACCGATTCAAGGCACACAATAACAAGTTTTCTACTAAATACTGCTCATTTATTTTTCTTTTGTTTTTTGTTTTTAAAAGGAAAACAAAAAAGAAGAATAATATAGTAAAAATTAATGCAAGATGAATGAAAAATCAACATCTTAAAATTACCTCTTTTTGCCTTCTTCCTTATCAACCAAGAAGCTAAGGAGACAATCAGGATTGGCACTAAGACTCCAGATATTATTACAATGGTCAACTTCTTTCCACGAAGGCTTCCGGGCCCCTTCAAGTGTTGTGCTAAAAGAGAATAACATTTCCGTTAATTCATTATCAAATCTGAAACTTATTAGTCAGTCCATACATGTTACTACAACAAATTCAAGGAGGGTTTTTAATTACAAAATTTTATTAATTAAGTACGTACGTATCTATCAATAATAGAAGTGTTGGTACTGAATAGAGGTTTTACACGTGACACAATTCCGACCACAAGATTTGATAGTACACAACTCATTAATTCTGTACCTGGCCTCATCACCATTTCTTGACCTCACAGACTTGCATCCGAATTGAAGAAACATGTGCCTAGTTTAATTCGAACTAAATGATTATGATTTAACTAAGCTAGTTCGTTAACGTAACTATGAGGACCATGATGGGGATGGTTATTTTCTTTTAAATCTGTCAAATTTTACTTGCCACACTGTAAAGTATTTCACAATCATATTAAATGCACTACTGGGATTACTGGGGGAATGGAGAAATTACTGAGATTAGGATACCATTATTATTTAATCAATATCCTGCTCTCACCCTTTCATGCCTATATAATACAAGGGACATCAACAACAAACTATCTAATTGTCATGTGATTATATTGTCGGAGGGAACCCCTCCCGACCTCTTAGGTGCCTTCTCCTAGGGAGAAAGTTAGGCAGCAAAGCGAGCACAAGTGCAGTAAACAAAAAGTACTATTTTTTTTACTAAATTAACAATCCAAATTTCTGGCGGCTATTTGAGTAACGTACCTAACTCAATTGCATCGACCCGGACGTATAACTCAACTCCCCCACTGAAAATTCTGGTATCCATCAAATTCCCATACCAAGTGATGCAATCTCCTCTGCTACTTGTAAAGGCTGTGCAAGAGCACTCTCTCAAACACTCCTCCCTGCACTTTTCCAAGCTCAATTCCCTCCTCCCCAACGCTTTAGAGGACGACGAATCAGGAATCTTTGCATTTTCAACTTGTACAAACCCTTCTCCATTCCCACACATCGAAAGTGACTCGCGCTTCTTCACGCACCCGCCCAACTCATATCTCGGATACCATTTTCGGCCCGACCCTGTCTCGTACCCTGGAAGGCAAGTGCACTCAAACCCGAGTTCACCATTCGAGTCACAAAGCTGGTTCACACCACAATATCCATACTTATCACACTGGTCCTTTGGCACCGCGTAAAACCCCCATCTACCAGCATCCCTTAACCACTTGCCTATTTTCAAGGACCCAAACTCGTCCAAGACGATTATCAGTACCATTGACGCATTAATGGGTTCATAATGGACTGAAACTTCGTCTTCGTTGTCAAGGTAAGTGGTGTTGAATATAACATCTTGTGCCACCTCCTTCGTACGGCTTTTGCTCCCCACCCATGGTTCGGTCCTCCACCGTGGGATGGATCCCTTTTTCAATATTGCTAGTTGGGGGACCCCTGTGGGGTCCACTCTGTAGGAGTATTCTCCGGTGGCCGGATTGTCTCTGGACTTCCAAGATGTAAGGAACCTGTCTAGACCGGTCCTCCGATCCACCCCAAGTTTCATACCAGGTAGCATAGTGTTTGTGGGATAATCAAAACTTTGCCATAATGTTCTAGATCCGCCACCACCACTCCTCCTCCTTCCGATATTGTTACCTCGGAACAACGCCAAATTTCCAGAGTCCAGTAGTCGAGCTGAGTAGTCGGTTGTTTTTCGTGCTGATGAGACATTTGTTTGCCAAAATGGAACCAACTGGTTGTTGTTGTCGTCGTCGTAGATGATGAGGTTTCCATCCTTGTTGATGGTCAGAACTCCGGAAGTACCGTTGATTGGGTTGTCTCTGTTTGCAACCCAGACTACGGTTTGCTCCGGGAGCTTCTTGTACCATATTCCGACGTAGCGATTTCTGGAATTCGTTGGACTGAAAAACCCAAGTGCGAACGTCTCACTGCTTGAGACGAGAAGGTCTCCATCTTTTAGCGATTGGGTTGGAGTTATTACGTCAATGGAAATACAGATTTCGAAGAAAAGAAATGGAAGTAATGAACTCAGAACCCATTTTTGAGGGTCCATTTTCAGAGCCATTTTGAACACACAAAAGACGAGACTCGTACAAAGTTCAACTACTCTTACCATTGACGTTAGTTTGTTAGGTTCAGAGATCGATGCACTATCATAATGCAGAAATCCATATTGCCAACTCATTTGAGGAAACGTCCCGGAAAGATGTGGGTTTGACTGAATGATATTCCAAACATATGTGGGGTGTTCGGTTATCAAAATTTATGGAAATTTATTAATATTTTTTATTAAATTTTATCCCATAACACTTTTATATTAATTTTTTTTGTATTTTTAATATTATTTTAACATTTAAACACTACCATACTATGAAACTTTAAATTAGTTTGGAGATATAAAAATTAGCAAATAACTACAAATTTTTGCTTCTTGAGTGTATGATAAATTACCAATTTTGGCCCTGTTTGGTGGACCAACTTCCACCAAACTTCACCAAAATTTAACTACTTTTTTAGTTTCTTCCAATTAAATTTTAACACATATCACCTTTATGTCAAATTATCAGTACTTTTCCTGTACTTTTTTGTTTTTTCTTCTCCACCAAACAGGGCCTTTGTCACTTTTTAGTTCAATTATAGAAATTTTTCAATTCAAAAGTTATCAAAATATGTTAATAATTGTCAAAAGCTATTAAAAATTATCAAAATTTACCAAAAATTTTATCAAATATTCAAAAATTTTAAAAAATTACTAAAAGTTACGATTTTACTAAACATACTAAAAATTTCAACTAGCAATTTTTGACCAAAAAAATATAAAAACTATTAAAAATTGTGTGAGATCCCATATCGGTTGGAGAGGAAAATGAAGTTTGCCTAATAAGTAAGAGATTGAAACATCTCCCTTGAGGACGCGTTCTAAGGGGGCGGTGTACCCCGAAGGGAACAAATCCGTGAACCCATGGGGGCAGAGCGGACAACATCTTTAAGCGGTGTTGATCTCGGGCTGTTACAAATGGTATCAGAACCGGTGCCGGGTCGGTATGCCAGCGGGGATGCTAGGCTTCCAAGGGGGTTGGATTGTGAGATCCCACATCGGTTGGAGAGGAGAACGAAGCCTGCCTAATTAAGTAAGGGGTTGAACTATCTCCCTTGAGGATGCGTTCTGAGGGGGCAGTGTACCCTGAAGAGAACGAATTCGTGAGTCCGTGGGGGGCAAAGCGGGTAATTTCTTCAAGCAGTGTTGATCCCGAACTGTTACAAATGATATCAGAGTCGGTGCTGGATCAGTGTGCCAGCGGAGACGCTGGGCTCTCAAGGGGGTGGATTATGAGATCCCACATCGGTTGGAGAGGAAAACGAAGCCTACCTAATTAAGTAGGGGGTTGAAACCTCTCCCTTGAAGATGTGTTCTAAGGAGGCGGTGTACGCTGAAGGGAACAAATCCGTGAGCCCGTAGGGGGCAAAGCGGACAATATCTTTAAGCGGTGTTGGTCCCGAACTGTTACACAAAGTTTGTAAATAGAACTCAACTACAGTTCATCAAATCCTTAACATAATATTTATATATTTCATTTTAAATACGACATCTAGAACACGAATATAAGTTCCACCTACCTTGAATCTGAAAAAAAAAATAAAAAAAATCGAAGAAAACCGTTTTGACATTCGAACTTCAAACTCCAATTTCTTCCACATCGCTTCAAATCTAGCGAAACGAATGACACCACGTTGCTCACGGCGTCGAGATCTCCCCGGATTGATTATTTCTTTGCTAAATCTCTCTCTCTCTCTCCTCTTTTCTCTCTCTTCTCTATCTCTTCTTCCTCCTCTCTATCTCTCTTCTCCCTCTTTCTTCTTCAGCCGAACCAAACAAAAAGAAGAAGAAAAGAAAAAGATAGTTGGGCCCTTAGCCCACTTTGTCCAACCAAATATCAATCCGGGCTACACTCAGGGCAGGAAAAGTGCAATAATTAATGTACGCTCAATTTAAATATTTTATTTACCCAAAAAAATACAAATTTAACTAAATTAAAAATATCAGTTGTTACATACTCCGTCCATTATAAAAATTTTATCTTCGAAATTTACAACACACCAATCAATTCCCAAACAAAAATAGGTACCTCACCCGCATAACCAACTCACGTTCCCAAATGGGAGGATAATGGGTTGATACTCCTCTGGTCCTCTAAAGCCTCATGGACCGTTCACATCCACTTTGAAATTATTGTGGACCCCACATCGGTTGGAAAGGAGAACGAAATCTACCTAATAAGTAGGGGGTTGAAACCTTTCATTTGAAGACGCGTTATGAGGGGGCAGTGTACCTTGAAGGGAACAAATCCGTGACCCGTGGGGAGCAAAACAGACAATATTTTCAAGCGGTGTTGGTCCCAGACTGTTACAAATGGTATCAGAGCCGATGCTGGGCCGGTCTGCCAGCGGGGACGTTGGGCTCCCAATAGGGGTGGATTGTGAGATTCCATATTGGTTGGAGAGGAGAATGAAGCCTGCCTAATTAAGTAGGGAGTTGAAACCTCTCCCTTGAGGACGCGTTCTGAGGGGCGGTGTACTCTGAAAGGGAACAAATCTGTGAGCCTGTGGGGGGCAAAGCGAACAATATCTTTAAGCGGTGTTGGTCCCGAGCTATTACAAATGGTATCAAAACCGGTACCGGGTCGGTGTGCCAGCGGGGATGTTGGGCTCCCAAGGGGGGTGGATTGTAGGATCCCATATCAGTTGGAGAGAAGAAATAAGCCTGCCTAATAAGCAGGGGGTTAAAATCTCTCCCTTGAGGACGTTTTTTGGGGGTATTGGAGTAACCCTCGCACAAGAACAAAACCGTGCGCTGCTCTGGGTGTCTGTAGGCGGACTTATCAGCAAAACAGATAATATTTTTAAGCGGTATTGGTCCCGAGCTGTTACAAATTGTGCTGTAATCACCCCTCAAAAATAAAATATTCAACTGTCATTAAAGTAGGATTTAAATACGTATACTGAAACTGTGCTGTTTCCATGAATCATTGCTGCAGTGAAATTTATAAAATAAAATAAAAAATTTATCATCAGTACAGGGTGTCAAGAAAAAAGAAAATGATTTATTTCAATTAAATATTGAGTAAAAAAAAGCTAGTATCTTAATTCAATTTGTCTACTTACCTGATATATAAGGATATATTTGTGTACTTATTCGATAGCTTAAAAAGAGTAAATTTTAATTAAATTCTATTTTTTATGGTTGATTTTTAAATTATATAAAAATTTTAAAATTCAAGTAGGAAAATAAAATCAAATTAAATTCAAAAAATCTTATTTTCATTCTAAACATAAAAATTAGTAAAAATTCTCCGTAAATAAAATTAAATTCTAGCGGTCCCACCATTCCAAACGATTCTATATATTTAAATGAAAAAAAGCCATGAATCATATTTCTTTCGATTGGTTTATGACCCTTTCCGGCAATTTCAATGCACGATTGATCAGGACATCCACATGCGTGGAAATATTGGCATAGGAAGACTTTAGTGTTCATCAACCGCCCATAGTACCATCTAGGCTCCGATCCAGATTGGAAGGCGAGACGGAGACGCCGACGCCGAGAACAACTAACATCCATTCAATATTTGTAGTTGTCTTTTAGGACAAATTACTTAAATCATCTTTGACTAATAGATGACATATATATATATATATATTGAGGTATAAAAATTTATACTTTTCTTATTTTTAAAATTTTGTTGTAATGAATGACACGTATAGTTGCTTAATTAAATTTTAAATTCTTGAGACTTAATCACACCATACACTATCATTTGGTAGAGTTGACTGAATCAACTCAAGAACTGTTAAAGCTATTTTTCTTCTTGTCATTCTTCTTCTTAAAAAACTTCAATATTTTCTCTTGCTACTCATGATATTGTTGATATCTCAATCTCAAAATATACATCCATTCTCTATATTTGTAAACCGTATCATTTTTTATCTTTTTACAAATTTTAATGTTTTTCTCTCCCAACAAATTTACACCTGCACACATACGTTGTCAGAAAAAGCACATTTAACGGTCATTTTTTTTCGACCTAACACATTTAGTCGTTGAAAGGTGACTTTTTCCAACCAAATTAAAGATGACTTCTAATAATAAATTTTTCCCAATTAAATTATGGTTGATCATTAAATTGTGACTTTTCCTAACCATTTGGTCGCCATAAGGTTACTCTTTAACAACAGAATTTAATTTGGCATCTAAAAGATTAATTTTCTTGATCAATTGATAGCTAAAAATTTAGATAAAAATAATAAAATATTTATAGCATTTACCGATTAAGTGGTCACTAAATGTAAATCCTTTATTGATTAATTGATCAATACAAGTTCACTTTTACCTAAGAATGTCAAAATTACCTGTATTCAGTGAAAACACGCTTCACCTATCTCGTTCAGAGAGAATATGGGAACATTAATAACAGAGATAGGAATGAGTATGGGGACTTTAAAATTTTTCCAAAACGGCATGGGGATAAGGACGGGTATGAGGGTCTCTATCCTATCCCGTGCCCATTTAAATATTTATTTATTAATTTACACACTTTTGAATATTTATTTAATATATATTTTTGTTTAATATATATAATAATTTATAATATTTATTATATGTATAATATATAATTTATAATTATTATTATGTTTGATGATTAAATAGGGATAGGGATGGGAACGGGGACAGGGAATCTGTGTTCTAACGGGAATAAATATGAAAAAAAAATTTTATACCAGTAATGAGGACTGAGACGGAAAGGATATTAGTAAATGGCGAAGGGGATGTTTAAGGCTATACCTACCCTATTGACATCCTTACTTTTACTGACCAGATAAGAATTTAGTTGGTAACATGTTTACTTTTATTGCCCAATTAAGTTTATTGGTAAAAGTAGACCCTTTGTTGATCAATTGGTCGTTAAAGGTAATACATACTTTATTTTATATTAGTGCCTAAAAATAAATATTTTATTTATTTTTAAGGATCAAAATTTATTTTTTCTAATCAAACTTTGGTCAGCCAAATGTTTAATAGATACATGTAAACACAAATAATGAATTAGACTTGTAGTTAAGTACTTTGAAGCTAAGAGAGACACTTGGCTTGGAGTTTTAAGAGAAGAAAATTTAATTTTTTCAAAAGACCCTTTGCCAATCAGTTAGTTGCTAAAAATTAATTTTTAAACATTGAGGAGTACATTTAATTTATCCTAATTTTTAATTTTTAGTTTACAAGCCCAAATTCAAGAAAGGGGGGTAATATCAAGCTCGGAAACCCTTAAATTTCAATAGTTCAGATTGATTAAGTAGTAATCTATTCGACTTCATCAATTCTGTACCTAACCTCCTTAGCATTTTCCCAATGTCACGAACTTATATCCAGATTAAAGTAGCACATGGTTACAATTCAATCAAATTAGTTCGTTATCGTGACTACGAGGCCCATGATGAGGACCTACCACTCTGCAAAGGTATCTCATTTGCATTAAACGTACTACAAACTATCGCTACGTTTACGGAGGGAACGGAGAAGGTAGCTAAATTAACATAGCATTACTGTCTAACTAGTATCCCGGTAACTCTTACTCTGACTATTTAGACTAACTATTTATAATCTCTCTCTAGTTTTCATATAACTAGATCGTCGGAGAGTCTCTAGTCAAAAACCTTCTCCCAACCTATTTTTTTGACGTTTTCTTTGCTTTTAGCTACCTTCTCCTAGGGATGAAGCAGGTATGGCAAGCACGCGGCTTAAATTTTTACTCCGCACAAAAAGTATTATTTCATCACCAAATCAACAATCCAAATTTCTGGAGAGTATATGAGAAAACTTACCTAATTCTATTTTATCGACCCGGACATACAAGTCGACTCCCCCCTTGAAAATTCTTGTATCTGTCACATTCCCGTACCAAGTGATGCAATCTCCTCTGCTACTCGTGAAGGCTGTGCAAGAACACTCTCTCAAACACTCTTCTCTACACTCTTCCAAGCTCAATTCCCTCCTCCCCAATGCCTTGGACGACGACGTATCAGGAATCCTCGCATTTTCAACTTTGGCAAACCCTTCTCCATTCCCACACATTGAAAGTGACTCGTGCTTTCTCACACACCCGCCTAACTCATATCTCGTGCGCATATTCCGGCCCGACCCGGTTTCGTAACCGGGAAGGCAACTGCACTCAAACCCGAGGTCACTATTCGAGTCACAAGCCCGGTTCAGCCCGCACCATCCATAGATATCACACTGGTCCCTTGGCAACGCATAGAACCACCATCTTCCAATGTCCTCGAGCCACTTGCCTATTTTCAAGGACCCGACCTCGTCCAAGAAGACAAGTATTACCACTGAGGCATTAATCGGAACATATTGGACTGAAACTTCATCTCCGTTGTCAAGGTAAGTGGTGTTGCATATTAAATCTTGTGCTATCTCCCTCGTACGGCTTTTGCTCCCCACCCATGGCTCGCTCCGCCACCGCGGAATGGGTCCCTTGTTCGCTACCACCAGTTGGGGGACCCCTGTAGGGTCCACTCTGCAGGAGTATTCTCCGGTGGCCGGATTTTCTCTAGACTTCCAAGATGCAAGGAACCGGTCTAGACCGGTCCTCCGATCCAGCCCAAGTTTCATACCGGGTAGCATAGTGTTTGTGGGATAATCAAAACTTTGCCACAATATTTTAAGAACTCCACCACCACTCCTCCTTCCAATATTGCCACCTCGGATCAACGCCAAATTTCCTGAATCCTGGAGTCGAGCTGAGTAGTTGGTTGTCTTTCGTGCTGATGAGACATTTGTTTGCCAGAGTGGAACGATTTGGTTGTCGTCGTCGTAGATGACGAGGTTTCCATCCTCGTTGATGGTCAGAACTCCGGAAGTACCGTTGATTGGGTTGTCTCTGTTTGCAACCCAAACTACGGTTCGCTCCGTGATCTTCTTGTACCATATTCCGACGTAGCGGTTTCTAGAATTCGTTGGACTGAAAAACCCAAGTGCGAACGTCTCACTGCTTGAGACGAGAAGGTCTCCGTCTTTCAGGGATTGAGTTGGAGTTATGGTGTCAGTGGAAATACAGAATTCGAAGAAAAGAAAAGGAAGTAATGAGCCCAGAACCCATTTTTGAGTGTCTATTTTCAGAGCCATGTTGAACAAACAGAAGAGGAGACTATACCAAATCTTTTGTCACATTATCATTCTGCAGAAATCCAGATTGCCAACTCATTTGAGGAAACATCCCGGAAGGATCGATATGGGTTTGACTGAAAGATATTCCGAATATATATAATATGATATTTTAATAAATTGGTTTGGTATACCTTTGAGCAAATTTTATATTAAAAATAAAATATTCAAACGTTAATAAAATAAGATTTATATGCAGAGACTGAAACTGTGGTGTTGACACGATTTATTGCTGCAGTGAAATTTACAAAACAAAAATCGGTGCAGGGTGTCAAGAAAAAAAGATGTTTTATTTCAATTAACTACTGAATAAAAAAGTTAGTATCTCAGTTCACTTTGTCTACTTGCATGACATAAAAGTATACAATATTTGTCTACTTATTTCGTTGCTTAAAAAAAAAAAAAAAATTTTATTTTCTTAATAGAATTTCAAATTTATAAAATTTTCAAAATAAGCGATGAAATATATTCAAATTAAATTCTTAAAAATCTTATTTTTCTTTCCAATATGAAAATTAATAAAAAAATTTTCATTAAATTAAATTAAATTCCACCATTCCAAACAATGTTAATTAAAAAAACAAGGAATCATATTTCTTTTGATTGCTTTATGACCTTTCCTGGCAATTTCAATACACGATTTGATCAGAACATCAACGTGGAAATATTGGCAAAAGAAGACTTTAGCGTACATCAAACCGGCCATAGTTACCATCTAGGCTCCGGTCCAAATTGGAAGATGAGAATAATTTCAAACATCCATTCAACATTACATTGGTAGTCGTCTTTTAGGACAAATTACTGAAATCTTCATTTGACTTTCATTTGAGGTATAAAAACTAACTTATACTTTTCTTATTTTTAAAATTTTGTAACAAATATTACCTATTGTCACATAACCAAATTTTAGATTTCTATTTTAAGAATTAATGCTCAATTACCCATATACCATCATTTACTTGAGTTGACAGAATTAACTCAAAATTAATATGATTAATTCCCCCCCCCCCCCATCATTCTTCTTAATTATCAAGAGTTAGATTTCTTCTCTAATAAAACACAAAAATTTTAAACTTTGACACTGACAGTTGTCTCGGTGTCGCACG
>JAVXUM010000021.1:721235-732252 GCA_035590655.1 Pouteria glomerata | reverse complement strand
GTGTCCACCCTATTAAAGGATTAAATATGTATCAAAAAATAGGGATGTGAGATCCATGATCTTAATTATTAATCTTAATTCTTTGGTCTTATTTAAAATGTAACAAATATAAGTATATATAAGATTTACAATACACATGTATGTTAATTTAGGAATATCAAATATATGTATTTGATAATGTAGATATGTATCCATTTATTCTATAATCTTTGAATGTAAACAGAAAAGATTTTTAAGTTCAATGTGAACTTGGTGGCTATGAATCTTCTTCTCTATACCCTAAGTTTGTATGACAATTTTTCTATGAGTAAAATACTGTCTGTCTATGGTAGAGAGGGGATCTAACCATGTATATATAGAGTAAACCCTAATTTCACCAGGCCCTTCCATAAAAGGCATACGGTGAGCTCCTTAACCCACACTATTAAATATTCAACCATATAATTAATATATCTGATAGGTGCATAGAAACTCAGTTCATATGTATCACTTTTTTATTGGAGTTATCCTGTATGTCTAAACTTTAAACTTAAGTTCAACTTATTTTATTAAAATTAAAATTCAATTAATGTGTGTGCTCAATTTAAAAAAAAAATATTAATAATATATATACACACGTTTTTCAGGCACAAATACATCACCCTGTAATGCCTTGTCCCGCCGCACCCTTTCTTTTCATTAAAAAAAAAATGTAAATAAGAAAGATCATCATACTACCAGTCATGGTGCATTGCATATAAAAATTTAAAAGCACGTGGGAGACAAAAAAAAAAAAAAGGTTTAAAAACATTTATATGTTATCTACTTAGTAATTTATTTTGGAGTTTATAATCAATGGCATGATAATCAAGGACTTAGTCACTTCGTCAAACCTTGAGATCTTTTAAAAAAATTCTCAAATTTAATTCCAAAAAGAGTTATTTCTTTGAAATTATTTTCACGAATTATCTAATTAAATTGGAAATGTGGGGTGCAAACTATCAAACTAGAAGGGTACCGTAGGTGTGTGGGGGTGCGTGTCAACAATATGAAGAATTTATTATCCTTGTAAAACTCTACAGAAAAATTTATCCCCGCTAAAAAAAAAAAAAAAAAAAAAAAAAAAAAAAAATGGCATGCTCACATTCATCTTTAACTACGTGTCTTACTGTAAACTAATGAATAACAAAGATCAGTATTGTTCGGTAATGTTATCTACTCTTTTTAACTTTTTTTTTGGTAAGTGCTGTTATCTGCTCATTTCTAAAACAAAATGATTACTTGGTCAAAGATAAATTAATTAAAAAGCAGAAACATCCAGCTTTTATTTTGTCGATAGGTAAATATACATACTAAAAGAGAATAAAGCAAATTTATTTATGCGGGCGTAGTATAGTCGGTACTCGGACAGCATATTTGCATCAAAAGGTAAAAGTTCGAGTCAGTTCTACTGCAGTGTGGAAGTGACATTCTCTAAAACATGAAATGGACTCCTTATAGCACCTGGTCTATACCTTCCTGTCTAGGAGGCCGCTGTGTACTGTGATTTACCTCCTCTATCATACCTGTGGAGCCGGGGGTGGGAGCCCTGAAGGCACCTTTTGCACCTAGTAAAGCAAATTTTGAAGAGGCCTATTCTAGGTTCAAAGTAAATGGTGTTTGGACCACAAAAGAGAAATGCTACAATACTCGAGTACAAGGCTCATATGGTCAATTATAAAAGGAAAGTTAAAAATGCAGAGTGTAGGAACACTAAACTAATTCTGAAATCATAGACCTTAAACAATACTAATGAACAGTTTGAACAACCAAATCAGCACACCAAGAATGCAACTATATACAATTCCATAAAAATGCTGAAAGTGGGAAGACCAGCACACACAGATACATATATGTGTGTGTGTATATATATATATATAATCCTAAAAGTCCACACGATTACCTCAGTAATGAACATGCATTGTGTCAAGGTTTAAAGTTATGCCATCACATCCCAATTCCATAACTAAGTGGAGAGTGCTAGAGAGCAGCAAAAACATGTTCAAGGAATCAAAAGAAATAGAGGGGGTTAGGAGAATACTGAAGAGGGAAGGTCCCATTCACTTTTAATCCGCACGTTGCTTTGGGATGACATGATTTTGCCTGTCTCTTTGCCCTGCATTAGCCTGTGTACTTTATTTGGTCTATTTAGGGATGGCAGTTGGATAGGTACAGTGAAAAAATTCTACTCTAAGGGATGGAGGTGGGTCAAAAAAAAAAACAAAAAACAAAAAACTAGATTAATTCTCTCATCATCCCAATTAGGTTAACAATTACAAAAATAACCTTATTAATTTTTTTTTTAATATGTTGAAATGTTGAAATATAAGTGTTACAATATTTCTTTTTCACTGCTATTTTATTGATAATAATATATGAAAAATCTCTTATCTCATGAACGGATAGAGGATTAGGGTGGAGTCATACTGTTCAAAGTCTATCCATATGCTTATGGCTGCGTCAGAACCAAATTGGGATGGAAAGCTGTCGATAGAACGTGCTTTGGTGAGCCTATTCCAGAATTAAAAATCATGACGTGGCACTGAATGTTCACAGTAACTATGATTCACAATGGCCTTAAAAAACTTAAAAAACTTTATAGGTTAGTGGAGGTTGCATTATTGCTTTGACTGTTAATAAGATGGCTGTTCTTAAAGCAGCACTGCCAAGAATAATATATATATATATATATATTAAAATGAGAAAAATTTAGAGTAACAAAAAAAATAATAAAATTTGATAAAAATTAAAAATTCATAATTGTGAGATAAAAAATAAATAATTTTTAAAAAATATTAGTATTTTCTAACGATTTTTAAAATTACAAACGGGGCCATAGTTGATATAATTGACATGCGAACCGATTTAATTACTGCCCCTGCCGTTTTTTATTGAGAGAGGCGATTGAGTTTCTAGTATACGTAGGAGCTTACGTGAAGCATAAATGTTGGGCTGAAACTAATAACATGGCAGAGTTCTGTGCCGTGATAGAAAATTTGTAGTATGATGACATATAATATGTTTGGTAGCTTTGGAAGTTTTGATACATAGGAGTTTTGATTTTCAGTTCAACATCAATACCAACAAGCAACAAGGTAACATAGATGCCTTGACAAGGATGAAAGCAAAAGGATTGATCCTGGAGGTTTTCTCCGGGGTGAAGCTGTCGCGTCATGCTGTGGGTCCGCTGAGGTTGGACCACGTTGTGGGTCTGCCGAGGTTGGACTTGGTGTATGCCTTTTTTTTTTCTTTCATTTCAGGCTCGACCTTTTTCTTGCTTTTTAAATATTCATACCCCACAAGTTAAAGGTGCATTTCAAGCGTGGAGGTACTCTTGGGCTCTCTTGGACTGCAATTTGAATAATTTGACTCAAATTATTTTAGTTTAATTTTTTAAAATTTAATCAAACTTAGATTTTTGTAACCCAACATATGGTCATTGGGTGCGACGAAAAATAACAAAAAGAAGCTAAAAAAACGTGATTTGAGAAATTTTTTAGTGTTTAGTGTGCAACCACTAAATCCTATTTTTTAGAGATAAATAGTGAAATTTTTTATTTGTGTCAGTTTTTTTGAAGAAATAAACCGTTTAAATGATTTTTTTAGTTCCGTCATAACGGTTTTAGGTTTAATTTTTACTTTTGCATTAATTTTTTTAGAGAGAGAAATCGTCCAAATAGTTTTTTTGTTCTGTTAAAACGATTTTGTGTCAGAATTTATTAAAAGTGGTTAAAAAGTTTTAAAATTTATAGAAAAGTTATTAGGTTTTGTGAAATATTATTAGGATTTGTAAAACAATTTATAAAAATTTTTAAAAATTTATTGAGATATGTAGATATATATAAATTTATAAAAATTTTATAAGATACAAAAAATACATGTGTTAAAAATTTTTAATTTTAAAATATTTTTTATTTC
The DNA here is from genome assembly GCA_035590655.1 of Pouteria glomerata. Classification (NCBI taxonomy): domain Eukaryota; kingdom Viridiplantae; phylum Streptophyta; class Magnoliopsida; order Ericales; family Sapotaceae; genus Pouteria; species Pouteria glomerata. Next base: position 728,316 of record JAVXUM010000021.1, on the reverse strand, counting down.
TCCAAACATGCCCTTAAATTATTTTCAAATCCTTTGCAAAGTTTGTAACCAATCCCATGGACAACTAGCACTCGTGCGGCAATTTGAAAATATTTGGAGGCTTATCTCCTCCGCCCCATGCGCTATGGAAGCTGTTGGCTAATGATGTTAATCCGCTATCAGTAAATACTGGCCACAAGTTTTGTTGCTTTTTTTGTTTTTTTTTCGGAAGCGTTTCAAATCGGCAGACTAAGACTGATTTTTTTTAAACAAAAAAAAAATAATTTTCTTAAATAATTATTAGTTAACTATTAAAAAATTAATTTTTTTGTGTTTGAAAAGATAAAAAATTAATTTTTTAATAATTAATTTTTTGTTAAATTGATATTTTTTCTTCAATATTTAAAAAAACTTAAAATATAAGAAAATAAATTTAATCATTTAAAAAAAAAAAGTTAAAAAGGTAGCACCTAGTAACTCATCTGACATGTTTTTTTTTTTTAAACACTGCCCCCAACGTTAATTAATCCAAATTTTTTTTTTTAGTAAGAACTTAGTTCAAATAATAAAAATATTTCTGAATTATTGGATAATATATTAATTATATTGAATATTAAAATATTAAAATGTTTAAAAATAAAATTTATCAATATAAATGAAAATACTATAATAAAAATTCAGTTATCAATATAGTTTTAAAATATTTTTAAATGAATATTTTTAGAATATTTAAAAATAAAATTTATTAATATAATTTAAAATATTATACTAAATTCAACTATTATTAAAATCAAAATATCTACCTTTGTCTCATTGAACTCACATAAAAAATATTATTTAATAATTGTTACTTAAATTATTATAAGATATTTGAATAATTATATAAAAATAATTATTACAAAAAATAATCGTTAGATTGTGTGAATACTTAAATTAATACTTATGAAAAATTTCAAACTACCCAATTAATCCACAAATATAGAAAAGAGAACATACTAAGAAATAAAGAGAAAACCCTTTCATAGGGAGAAAAATCTCTATTAACAACAATCCCAACTATCAACGGGTTACAAAACTTTACTACGACTCACTCGCACGAATTTGTTCAACGCTCTTACTTGACTCACTCGATGAACTCTACAAGCAGGACTTTCTACTTCGCACAGAAAGATAAGAATATAATGAACAAAAGCTAGAAGAAAACACTCAAGCTCACCAGAATAAAATCTTTCTCTCTAGGTCTCTATAAAATGTCCCATACACTTTATAATCAGAAATTGGTTCATATTTATAGAGTTATACAGAAAATTGCACTAAATTAGCAAAGTAGAAAATTAAATACGAGTAGGAAGTTCGCAGCTCAAACCCTTAAGCATCCCGTGCGTAGTCATCCTCGTCAGGTCTCACCCTCGAGCTTCCATCCTCCAACTTGCCGACCCTACTGGAATAATTTTACAGTTGTAAGCCAAATGGGCGCAGCTATGCGCTCCCCGCGGGCTCCCAGCGCTCAACGGGCGCAGCCGTGTGCTCCCCGCGCCGTGGCTGTGAGGTCTACTGGAATGTTTTGCGCGTTTTGCTTTGTTTTCTGCTTCGTCTGGAATTCTATTTTGATTTGGATTTGGAAACTTTCTGTCTCTTGAGTTGATTCCTAGCTGTTATCTTTCCAATTTAATTGAACTTCTTTTGTTTTGGAAATTTCATTGAGGAAACTTGAGTAATTGAGAAACTTCTTTCTTCAAATCCAGAATTCTTTTAATTAATCCTATTTAACATACGATTGTATATGGATTTGCCATAAAAAATGAACATTACAACTTAAATTTAAAAAAAAATAATTTGTTGGACGGACTGTACTTACGCTTGAGCTTCAGGGCTAGCTGGCTAGGGATGAATGAACATTTTGTGGATGAATAAAACCAAACAATTTGTCGGCAATGACCGGAACGGATTCCTGCACGTCTCAACTGATTTTTTAAAAAATATAAATGATATATACAAACACTCAAATCTCATAATTACGTTTGAAATAATAAAAAATTAATAGAAATTATTACCTCATAATTCATAAACTGAGTCAAAAATTAATTTTTTTTTTTTTTTTTTTAAAATTTTAGTATTTTTAGGAATAAAATTTAAAACTCCTGTAAGAGCCTTAATGACATTGATCTCAAAATAGAAAGGGGCAACTGACGGGTATTCCAATCATGTTACGTCTTCTTCCAACTAGTTTTTGATATCTGCTCAAAATAAGATTTTCCTTTTAATTAAAACCCATTAAATTGAACTGGAGATATCAGGAATCGGCACAAATAAATAAAAAGGCCAGCATCAACATTAATTGTGTAAAGATTTATATGTACATATGATTCTGTGTATTGTCATGCCTTGTAATTAAAGTTATTGTTAGCTTTATTCTATTCCACATCATCCGCGCGCGTAAAGAAAATCTATTCCTCTTATTTGATCTTGGACACTCTCATTTTGTTTTGGATTGAGTTTTACCTATAATTTTAACATAATATTAAAGTTAAAGGTCACGTATAATTTGTCACACATTACTCGCGTTAAAAGAATATTCTGTTCCTCTTGTAATACTTGAACCTTCACATCATAACTGTAATTTTTCAGACCAAGCTTAGCTTTCAATCATGAAGCTTTACGATCTGCTCAATATTAGCGGCAACTTCCACGAATTTTCATGTTTAGTTTCTGTGTCCAATATTGATCAGTCTCCCTCGCACCATGCTGATCTCAATTCCCTGCGTACAACGTATATCAACCACATGCGTTCTTGTCTCTTGTGCCGTGTCAAAGATAATAAAAGTTGTCCGTTGCATGACAAGGTTACTCTTGCTCTTGGACATAAACACCAGAATTAATTGTGCCAGGTTGAAGAAGAGATAAGTTGAAAGTTGTATGCATACTATATTATCATGAAACTTAATGAAACTTTTTAATTAAGGTATTAATTATATCCGAATATATGGTATTAGAGTTTTAATCATTCTTCTTTCTCCTCTTCTTCTTCTTCTTGTTTTTCTTTTTTTTTTTTTTTTTTTTAAATACACTAATATTTAATGCATGTATCTTCTTTACTTGTGACGGAAAAATCTAGCCATACCAAACGAAAGTGATCAAAAATAATAACTTGAGTGTCTTATACATATTATGTGATGCAAGTGGAACACCACCACGTGGTCCACCACGTGGGCATACAATGTGATTGTTGAGTTGTAGATTTTGTTCCTTCGTGGGTGCCTATTTTTTTTGGTGTTTCTCTCTCTTAGTGTAGTGGTGGTAAGTTGTAGTCGTAGCAGTTTCCTTGTGTTAGTTTTCTTTGTTTGTTAGCTATTTGATGCAAAGAAAGAAAAGGAAATGGTAGAAGAGTTTTTTTTTTTTTTTTAATTTTCAAAACACTTGATTTGAAGAGATTCCATTTCTTATGAAGAGAGTTCCTTTTTTTTTAGTCTCAACGAGAGGTTGGGAAGCACATCAATTTTTTGTATCAGGGCCAGGTTGATCTGAGCATCTCATTACAAGCCCAAAACCAGGAGTGGACAATCCTCTAACCCCATGGATTGAGAATCCAACAACACGAATCTAGCAGACCCAAACAATCAAACCCAAACTAACCTTGCACACACCACCCTTCAAAAACAATTGAACCAGATGACTCTAACCTTAGAAGCTGTCATACGGCGACTGGATGTTATGGATGAACGGCGGAATCGACAACAATCAAGGGGACCCAGGGAAGAACGAAGGGCTTTTCAAAGAAGTTATGAAGATATGGGCAGCGACTGAGAAAGAGATGATGAGATGCTAATGGGCGGTGGAATAGGAAGAGGAAGAAGGGAACGACGAGCTTTCCATGAACGAAATCTTCATCAGCGGGAACACTTCCAACACAATCAGGCGATTCGAAGGGAACCACTTGATGAATTAACTAAGCGAATGAAGGTCGATGTCCCTGATTTTTCTAGAAAAAATTGATCCTGATGCTTTCCACAATTGGATCACTGCTCTTGAAGACTATTTTTAGTGGTTTTCTGTGTCGGAGGATCGTAAGGTGCGGTTTGTCAAGATGAAACTGAAGGGTCCAGCTCGTGCTTGGTGGAATAGTGTTGAAGAGCAGTTGCACCGGACCTATCAACATCCTGTTTCCAACTGGGAAGAAATAAAAGAAAGACTAAAGTCACAATACCTCCCGATCAATTATGAACAGGTTATCTATGAGGAAATGCTCCAATTGAAGCAAGGGGTGAAGATGACAATAGATCAGTATACCAAACGGTTCCATAAATTGATAGTTAGGAGTAATGTAGTGGAGAATGAATCTCAAACTTTAGCTCGGTACCTAAATGGGTTGAAGAATGAGATTAGAAGGGAGATGATAACAGCTCGGGTCTATAACGTCGAAGAGGCCTATCAATTCGCCCTCCAAGTAGAGAAACAGATGCAAACTACAAGGGCATGAAGGCTTTTGATTTCTGATGCTAAGATCACCTGACCAGTAGCACTTGTCACTTCAAAAGCTACACAACCAGTGGATATACCACAAGGAGAATTTTCAGGTAAATGGAAAGGAAAGTCTCAGGTGTTCGGTGAGGGACCCCAATGTTACAAATGTAAAAGGTTTGGCCATTTTGCCGTGCTCTGTCCTACTCGTGACCAATGAATAGCTTATGTATGTGAAAAGGACTTGATGCCAACTGAAGATATTGAAGAAAAAATGACAACGAATTAGAGGATGAAGTTGACCTTGAAGAAGAAAGGTTGGAGGCTACTGACCTCCCCAATTGCGTCATTCAAAGAATTTTGGCTGGGCATAAGGACAAGTTTAAGCACGACACACATGGGTGGAGACGAACCAATATCTTTCACACGTGCGTCGAACATGGTGGCAAGGCGTTAAATGTAATCATTGATAATGGCAGCGGCATGAATGTCATTTCAGACGACGTGGTTGAACGACTGGGTTTACAAAAGGTAATGCACCCTACTTCCTATCGTATCATCTGGGTCAATGACACCAACTCCGTTCCTGTTAACCATTGTTGTCTTGTTAAATTTTCATTGGGGAAGAGATACAATGATGAAGTCTGGTGTGAAATCATTCCTATAACAGTATGTCAGTTGTTCTTGGGGCGACCTTGGATGTATGATCGGCATGTCATTTATAATGGTTTTGAAAACACTTATTCTTTTATTTTTCAGAATAAGAGAATAGTGCTTGAACCACTCCCAGTCAATGAATTTGACTCTGCCACAAAATCCACCCTGGTTCTTTCTCTCCGAGAATATACCACGGCAGTGCAGAAGGAGCAAATGATTCTTTTCTTAGTTGGAAGAGCTGCTAAAGAAATTGATGGAGTAGTACCAACTGAGCTTGATGACATCTTACAAGAATATCAAGATTTAATGCCTGACGAGCTACCACACCACTTGCCGTCTCTACAAGATATTCAACATGTTATCGATTTAGTGCCTCAGTCCACTTTGCCCAATCTTCCTCATTACCGGATGAGCCCCACCGAACATGCTAAACTTCAACATCAAGTCCAAGAATTGTTAGATCGTGGATTCATTCGTGAGAGCTTGAGTCCCTGTGCCGTACTTGCACTGCTCACGCCAAATAAAGATGGCAGTTGGCGAATGTGTATTGACAGCAGAGATATGAACAAAATAATCATAAAATATCGATTTCCCATTCCTCGACTTGATGATACATTGGATCTATTGGGAGGTGCTGTCATTTTTACTAAACTTGACTTGTGTAGTAGATACCACCAAATTCATTTTAGGCCTGGAGATTAATGGAAGACGGCTTTTAAAACAAATGAGGGACTCCATGAATGGCTTATGATGCCATTCGACTTAACCATTTCTAGGTAAATTTGTGGTGGTATATTTCGATAACATCCTTATTTTTAGCCATTCAGTTTCAAATCTTCTTGTTCATCTTCTGAAAATTTTTCCAAACCAAGCAATTGCACAAAGTAAAAAATAATAACACTAGAAAATTAAAGAGGAAACCCTTTCACAGGGAGAAAAATCTCTATTAACAACAATCCCTACTATCAACGGGTTACAAGACTCTACTCGGATTCTCTACGACTCACTCGTACGAATCATTTCGCCACTCTTGCTCGAATCACTCGATGAACCCTACGAGCAGGACTTTCTGCGTCACACAGAAAGTCAAGAATATAATGAACAAATCAGGAGAAAGAACGCTTAAACTCACAAGAATAAAATTTTTCTCTCTCTAGTTCTCTATAATATGTCCCATATGTCTTTTCTTCATTACGGCTGGGTATATATATATAGAGTTACAAATGTTACCCTAGTTTGGCAAAATAGGAAACTAAATTCGTTTAGAAAATACGCTGCTCGATCCCTCGCGCTCCCATCCTACTGCCCGCGGACTATTCTGAAATTTTCTACAGGTATAAAACAAAGCGAGCGCATCCACGCACTCCCAGCGGTCTGCCAGTGCCCTGAGGTTGCAGCCACAGGCTCCCCGCGCCCTGCCTGCGAGATGTACTGGATTTTTTCGCGTGTCTTACTCCGTGTCCTGCTTCAGTTAGAATTCAACCCTGACTAAATTTTGACAATTTGAGTTTGAATTGGATTTAGTTTCCAAATTATCTTGACTCCTTAACCTTGATTTCTTTGATTTGGAAACTTTATAATCACTGAAACTTTTTATAAATTAGGAAACTTTCCATCAGTTTGCAATTCTTCATTGATTCATATTTAACTTAAGATTGCATATGGATTTGCTACAAAATAACCTTACAATCTTCCCCTTGTCCATTCCATATCAAAACTTAAGTTAAATTTTATTCATACTTCCATTATTTCTGCACACACTTGCAACAAACTCATCAAAGCATCATATGGCAAATAGTTTAAAATAATTTTCAAATTTAAATTCCAAGTTCAAGTTACAGGACCACAAAATAACAATTTGAAATTTCTACTACCCTTTTTTGATATGAATTGACAATAATGCAAAAATATCAGAATAAAAAGATGAATAAAAAATAGACAACGCCTTCTAAGGCCTTCTAAGGAATCTCTTTGAAAAATTCTTTTA
>JAVXUM010000021.1:703194-715669 GCA_035590655.1 Pouteria glomerata | reverse complement strand
AAAAATTAGAAAAAGTCGATAAAATTTAATTTTTTATTTGATGAAAAAAGTTAAAAAAATTAAAAAATTGATAAAAATTAATTTTTTTTTTTTTATGAAAGTTAGTGAACCAAATACCACCTAATCTTGGTGGAAAATAGCACAAAAAAGTAATTGCAAAACTTTTTTGATTTTCTTTTTCTGGGTTTCTTGTATAAGTTGTAATTTTATTTGGATTTGGAGAGTTTAACATTACCTCGGTGTTAGTTATATGATATTGAAATTATAAAATTTCAATTAAAATTGAATATTTTATAATAAAAATAAATTCAAAAGATTTTTAAATTCTAACCTAAAATTAAACTTAATTTTAGTATAAACTATTAAATTTTGATCAGACGACTCATAACTCTAATATCATGGGAAGACATTGAAAATAATGTTAACTTCCCTTCATTTAGATTAATTAATTGGTAAAATCTCACGTCGATGTTAGGTTTTTTTTTTTTAAAGCTATTACAATATCATAGGGTTCAGAAGGGGGAAAGTATCCACTTTTAGAATAAAATTAACAAAAAATAAAATCAAGAATTTACGGAATAAATTTTAATTGAAATGTGAAATTTATTATTTAAGAAATTAAAATTTGCATCCATATTACTAACAAACAATGAAAAAATAAATAAATAGTCTTGACTAATCACATAAAGTGAAATATATTTAAGAAAGGAAAGCAAAAATCTAACTAGGTAAACAATATTATAAGACCTTAAAATTGTTACATAGTATATAAATTCTAATTTATGCTCGTAAATGTTAAAAATTTGTATGTCTTTTTTCTTTTTGTTAGTAGATGATCTTATGAATACATTATTCAACACTTATTCCTTATTTAAATTATTGTTTTGTTGACAAAAGGAAAATATTAGAAACGAATAATTAAACTTTCACTCATAATAGAAAAATATAAACTCTCACTTATAGCGGAAAAGAAAGTCTCATTTCTTAAGAAATAAACAAATAAATAAAATTTCTATTATAAATTGGAGTTTATTTTCTCAAGAAAGTTTACAAAATATATATTAATTGTAAAAAAAAAAAACAAATTAAATTTCCAAGTCAAAATAACTAGCATTCTTCCTTTTTCATTTGATTCTAGGGCAAAGAAATTTAGAAGTCCATGACTATTTTACAAGAAAAAACTAACTGTTGATTTACAGTGTCAAATTTTGACAAAAAATAAAAAAAAAAAACAAAAACAAAATTTGAATGATTAAATGTTTAGTGTATTTTTAGAATGTGTGAAAATTGATAAAAATTAGAAATTTTTTATGTAAAAATTAGTTAGAGATAATTTAAAAAATTAAAAAAATAAATTTTTTTTAACAAATTTAACACTCTAAACGAACACTAAGACAAACGCAGTAAAAGAAAAAAAGGGCAGAATTTTATTTATGATGTCTCCAGAGTCTAGTCTAGAATATTATGCAATTGTATAAAAATAAAGAGACTAATAAAAAATATATATTTTCATATTTACTTAATGGGCCTAGTCTTGGGTTTTTCTTCATAGTTCATCAACTCCTAGCTTCTTTTGTCATTCACTTTGGGGCCTTCCGTTGGACTTCTTTCACTCTTCATCATCACATGACCTATTTAGCTCGAAAGCTCTATCTAAGTCCATTTTCTACCATTAAAGTAAAAACCAAATACCAAATAAATTTTAGCAAATTAAATAATATTTGCAACAAAACTAAACTAAATTAAAGAAAGTAAAAAAATCAATTCTATAATATTTTATCTTAATTGCGTTACTAAACACTCAACACTAAAAAAAAATAGTGAATGTGTTAATTTAATGTAAAATTGACAAAATTTTGCACACCAAATAATCCCATACCCAAATATGAGATTTTGTACTTGGCGCTTAAAAAGGCGAGCAAACAAAAGAACCCAAGTTGGGTGCTCTAGCGAATAGACCTTGGCCTTCATAGTATATAAGTCATGACATACGAATTTTTTGTTTTTTTTCGTTATGCTAATATTACATTTAAATTTTGGTGAAATACTAATAATTTTTTAATATTTAAAAAAATACTATTGGATGAGAAAATGTTATTTAAAAGAGTACTTTTAAATAATTTTTTTTAGTTGAGAAAACATTGTTTGAAAGAGTGTTTTTTAAAAACGTCTTTTGTAAAAGATTTCAGCATTTGTTAAAAAATAAAACTCAATATCAACCGTTGAATCTTAATTTATGAAAGAGTTCTATTTTATTATATAAATGAATGATTAGTAGTTAAGGTTTGATTGATCAAATTTTTTGCTTTGTAACTTGAAATTCAATAGAAATGATTTTATTCCTTTCATGGATGTAGACAATCTTGTCGAATTACGTATAATTGTGTGTTCTCTCTTTCATTTTTCTAGTATTTTTCATTTATTTGTTCACTCACAACATTATATACTTCCAAATCCTAAGAAACATTCAACATTTAAAATTTAAAATTTATTAGTAATTCAATAGTCTGAGTATCTTCCCTTATCTTCGTTTTCTTACTCACTCACCAAATTCCATCCCATCTCGCTATTTGTCAAACAAAATTAAAAAAACATAATTTATTATAAATTAAAAACTTTTCCAACGACATACGAAACTTTCCAATGAATAATTTACTCATTCTCTAAATAAAAATAATAATATGACTAAAATTTTCAAAACATATATGACTTTCTATTATAAATAATGACATTTCAAATCATATTTGGAATATCTTCAAAATATGACTTTCTCAAATAAATTATAACAACTCAAGTCATATTAAAATTATCTTCAAAATATGACTTTCTCTAATAAATTAATAAGTACAACTCAAGTCGTATGTAGATTATAACTCAAATATGAAACTAATTACAACTAAATTCTTACTGAATATAGAAATTATAATTCTTAAGGAATTAAATGGCCTAAAAATTTGACAAATGCTACGAATTTAAATCTAACAAAGTCAGGCTTTGAAATTTTTTCAATTATATGTTAATTTCCTCAGCACAGTGACAGTTACAAACTTCATGCAAAAGAAAAGAAGAAAATGAAAAGTTGCGTACTCCTTACAAAAACTCCACGAGCACGGTACGGTAAGAATTTTCTTTTTTTTTTTTTCTTTTTTTCATCGAGCCTCTAGTTCTGTCACAGTCATGTCGTTGTTGCTAGAAGAACTTACAGGCAGTAGATAATAATCTCTCCGATCATTTGGATTCCTCTCTGTATAAAAGCCAGGTTCCTTTGGCTGGGGCAAAATCGCAGTCTCAGTGATCAACATTAATAGCACGGATGACATGGTTGGCCTATTTTTTTGGAACTTTTGCACGCATAAAAGACCAACTTGTATGAACCTTATTAACTCGGGCAACGGTTGACAAGAATCCTCCACCAATGGATCTAACAGCTCAAAGGCCTTCCCTTCCATCCAAAGTTTCCATGCCTATATATAAATTTATAAAAATTATAGTCCGGTAACTCATGCTATAAATAAAAAATTTTAATTTTGTAGAGATTTGTAAATATTAAAAGAGTTTCAAAACAACCCATAATATACAAATTAATCATTTGAAGATATACGAAAACTTCAAAGACGATAAAACAATAAAATATTGTAAAACGCAACTTGTTAAAAAACTTACGTGTCCAAGAAGATTGAGGTCATGGCTTTGATGGTTAAATAACCTGTTCTTTTTTCCGTTCAATATTTCCAAAATTATGACACCGAAACTAAAGACGTCTGATTTTGTTGAAAAGAAGCCATCGATTGCATATTCTGGAGACATATAACCACTGCATATCATTGTTAAAGATGAGAAGTTCGAGAAAAATGAACTTTAGAAATATTCTTGATTTCTAATCATTTCTCTTGGTTACCGATCAAAAATAAAGAGAATAAAAAAGAGTTGTGGTAACTTACTATGTTCCAACCACTCTTTTTGTTATTGCAGATGACTGATCTCTTCCGAATACTCGAGCTAGACCAAAATCTGAAATTTTAGGATTCATATCACAATCAAGTAGTATGTTACTAGCTTTGAGATCTCTATGAATAACTCTCAATCTTGAATCTTGGTGAAGGTACAAAAGTCCTCGAGCAATTCCAGTAATAATATCCAAGCGCTTCCTCCACGTGAGCAAGTTACGTTTTTTGTTTTCTTCACCTGATTTGAATAAAGTGACCTACGATTTTCATTAATTCACAAAACATCCAAGATATATTATTGTTATACTACTAACTAAGGATATTAATTAACATTTTTTTTTGGAGTAAATTACACTTAATATTTGTGTGCTTTAACTCCAATATCTCTTGAGGAAATGTACTTTAAAAAATTTCAATTTGTCTATATATTTTTAAATCGTTGCACTTTGTCCCTTTATTCAGTTATTATCAAAAGAATTTAATGAAAAATGTCACCTACCCATCGTATATAATGGACACAAGATGTTTTCTGTCAATAAATTTAATAAAAGGCCATAAAGGTTTTTTTTTTTTTTTAATAGAGAAAGGCGATAAAGTGCATGATTTAAAAGTAAAACAAAAAAAAATTGGTATGATTTAAAGCAAATGACTAAAGTGAAATTATAAATAATGTTTAGTAATAATAAATATAATTTATCCTTTTTCCATTATTTAACTAAAAATGAAAAAAAGAGGTAAGCAAGATGTATACAAGGGTGCAGAGGACAAACCAAAAATGAAGGAATCTAAGCTTCCATTAGACATGTACTCGTATATTAACATTTTTTCTTGTCCATGAATGCAACATCCCAAAAGCCTAACTAGATTACGGTGTTGAAGTTTCGCAATCAAAATAATCTCATTTTTGAATTCATTAACACCCTGCGTTGAGTTTACTGAAAGTCGTTTGACAGCTATCTCTTTTCCAGATAGTAGTTGACCCTGCAATAATTAACATGAGATTTATTTCAATGATATTGCCAAAGATTACAGCTATATATATTTTATTATATATATATACAAGTGTGTATATATGAGTAAATTACATTTAGTATCTATTATTTATCTTCAATTTCACTTTAGTTTTTTTTTTTTAAATCACTTTACTTTGCTTTTATATATATATATATATATTTTTTTTTTTTTATAAAGTCATTTTATTTTTTTCTTCTCGTCATTTGTATTTAAAAAGGAAAAAAATAATGGAAAACGCCACATATTCATAGCACATAGTTGATGCATGGCAACTCTCGCAAATAAATTTGATAGAAAATGACAAAATTAAAGAATTTAAAGTATAGGGAGAAAACAAAATAATTTAAAGCACAATGATAGACTAAAATGAAATTAAAAATAAAGTACAAAAATATTGAAGTATAACTTATACTGTAGAGTGTATATCTATAATTTCGTGTGCTAAAAATAATATAACTTAACAATTAAAATTACCTTATAAACACAGCCAAAACCACCTTCTCCAATTTTATTTGTTTCAGAGAACTTGTTTGTTGCCTTTGTAATGGTGGCCATATCAAAGTTGTGAAAGTCTTGGTTTTCTTCGTCTCTGAGTTGAACGTTGGATTCTACATCATTTGGTCAAATACAGAACACCAGAAAAGTTACTGCTTGTTAAATTTTGGCAAAGCAATTGGTGGATCCTAAAAACAAAAATTGTGACATGGTGATAAACACACGGACTGTTCTAATTAAACACGTCTCATATGCTTTTGATATAATGCTTTTAATTAATTCAAAAATCAAACTATTGCAAGGGGGTGTTTGACACTGTGAAGTTCGTTGAAAATTTCTTACGAATTTACTATTTATCTCGTTTTATCTCATTTTTTATCACACAAAATACCTCATAAATATATATGTTGGAATCATGGATTTATACTTAAGAGAAAAGAGAAAGATAAATAAAACTATTTATACCTATTTATTTAATAATATTTAAATAAATTTAATTTTTGTATTTCTTTAATTTTTCTTTTTAACCTTTTTTTTCATTTTTTATTTACAAAGTCAAAATCTTGAACATTTCATAAATTTCAATATCTCATTTAATTAGGATTAACCAAACTGAATTAACTTTTTAATAGTAAATATTAAGTTCGAATTATGTGTGCGACCTTGGTAGAAATTGCCCACTTGAGGGAAAGAGTGGCAAAAATATAAGAACGAGATGTGCAAGAAAGAGAGAGAGGTGGAGAGAGTTAACCTCGTTTCCTCTTTAATAGCAACCAACATAGTAAGGATATTGCCAAAAGTGATACCACGGCAGATGGCACAACAATGGAGACCATTCTTCCATGAAAATTTCTTTGCTTCTTCGACTGTCCACCTGAAAAGAAGAACATGCGACCAAATAATATTGCCCCGCAAGCCAACTTATTTTTAATATATTACTTAGATGATATTTGGTATATCTATCCTGAACTCATTTTTCATTTTTTAAAAATAAATAAAATAACTCAAAACGTAATTGGTAACATATATTTTTAAAATTTGTTTTAGAAAACAGAAAATGAATTTACACATGAAATGTAAAAAGATAAAAACTCAGTTTGTGCGTTTTCAATCTAAAATAAAGAAAAAAAAAACTCAAAATAAAAAAAATAGAAAATGTCAACCGAAGGCGTTTTTCTTATTTAAAATTATCAAAACATAAAACAAAAAATAGAAAATAAAAATAGAAAACGTCAAATAAAAATATAAATCAAATGGAACCTTGGGAGTTGATATTGACATCCCAAAAATACTTCTAGAACTCTTATTATATAATAAAATGTTCATTCCAATGATTAAATGCAAGAAAAAATTTTTTGGAGTGCAAATTAATATCATTTACCTATTATCTGAATCAGTATGAATTAATTTTTATTGAATTAAATAGGAATTATCCATGTAATTGGTGAAAGCTACCAAAAATGCATGTAAACCATAATCCAAGGTAAATGAGCACAATTCTGAAACACATGCAACACGGTTTTCCATATGGTAGATAAAAACATCAAGCCATTATTCGGATTTACAAAAATACAGAAAGATGACAATTACCTAGCCACATTGAAGTTCACTTCTAAAACGCTACACCCACGTCTAATTTAATGGTGTCAATGTTTTAATATTTATAAAATTTCACACTTGCTAGCCATCTATACTCACTACTCTTTAACGTAATAAGGCTCTAAACTTGAATTAATTAGTTTCTACTAAGCTTCATTAATTTACGTATATATTGAATTATCTAATTCAAAATCAATCAATAAAGAGTAAAAAGTCTTATTAAGATCTTATATTAATTTGGAAGAATTGATTTTATTGAGATGAGATAAATTCTAATATACTTTTATAATGCAATCTCTACTCGCACGTGAAAAAACAAACGGTACACAATGTGTAAGAAGTGCACATACAAGATATATATTGAAAAGTGAAAGAGGAGAGAGCTTTCCAAACATAGTTATGATACTATGTTTAACATCTTTCAAACTAACTGACAATGAGTTAAGAGACTCAAATCTTGTACCGATTTGTGCTTAGGATTGGTTATAACGTTGTGGAATCAATCCCATTATGACTCCTCACATGTTACCACAACTCTCATATGCATGGAGAAGCAGCGTATGTGGGTGCTTATTGGTTTTCATTGGGTCGAGCCGGTCAGCCAGGGCTTGCTTAGGCTGGTTTACCCTGCAGGTCTCTTTGCCGGCTAGGGACCTAAGGCGTGCTTCGCTCTGTGCGCACCCCAGTGGGGTAGCGGCTGCGGACTTCCACGTACCAAAAGAAGCAGACAATATGACAAGTACGAGAAATACATAAAAGCAAAATAAGGGAGAATTCCACCTAACCCAACTTTGATACTATTAAAAGCATCCAACTCTCCATGTTAAAATATTCAAATGTATCCCATTTCGATAAAATCAATTCACTTAAAGTAAAATAATATCTTAGTGTATCACTTCACTCTTTGTAATTGAT
Source organism: Pouteria glomerata (assembly GCA_035590655.1). NCBI lineage: Eukaryota > Viridiplantae > Streptophyta > Magnoliopsida > Ericales > Sapotaceae > Pouteria > Pouteria glomerata. The sequence continues at coordinate 707,699 of JAVXUM010000021.1, read as the reverse complement.
TTAAATTGATTGCTTTAACGTTATATCTAAATAAGATTTGAGATGATACTGCTGTCCTTTTTACTCGTAATATTTGATCTTCACCCTTACTTACTTAGTTAATTGATTTTGAATTAAATATTTTAACAAAAAAAATCCCTTAAAAAGAAAACATTCAATAAGAGATAATGATATACAATAATAATTTTTTTTTCAGAAAAATATAATTCTGTTACTAATTTTGGGCAAAACCCTTTAACAACCATAACCCATCAAAGTACTCTTTAAAAACGAAACTTACTACATTTTAGTTGCCTATACTAAAAATGTTTCTCGTAAAATATTAGTTTCCTTTTCTAAGTACAAACTTTGAAAATTCAAACCGAATCTCCATATATAAGCAAATCAAACTAAATAATAAATTATTTAAATTTACTTTAAAAATTTTATTGTGTTTGAAAATTGTTCAACTTTAACATATTAAGTTTAATTTTTACTTGAGATTGAGTACCTTTAACTATTATATATATATATATATTTAAGGTTATTGAGCAAAGCTGTCAAATTATAAATTGTATTTAATTTTAACATAACATCAAATGATATTTAATTTTAACATGGCATCACAACAAATCAACCTCAAATAAACTTCTAATACGACGGACACAAATCAAACATTAGTTATTTAGGTGGTGTTTGGTAACACTGTTATTTTTTTGTTGTTATTTTTTTGTTACAGGTTTCTGTTTTGTGTTTTCTATTGTCTTTTTTTTTTTTTTTTTTTTTCTGAAATAAAAACTAAAACTGCATTTGAAAATATAATTTTTTTACAATTATTATTTTTTTTATTTTTAAAAAATATTATATTAAATTATATTATATTAATATAAATATATTATATAATATAATAATTAAATTATTAAATTAAATTATATATTATATTATTATATAATAATAAAATTATTATATTATATTAATTATTAAATTAATAGTATATAATATAACACAATATAATAATTTAAATTATAATAATTTAATTATTATATTATATTATATCATATTATATTATATTATATTATATTATATTAAAATGGATAATATTTAAAACGGGGGCAATATTTACAACAGAAAAAAGAAAATAGAATGAAAACATTTTTTGGAATGTTTTTGTTTTTTCGGAAATAAAAAAATGAAAAGATTTAACAAAAATGTTATGTTTTTGTGGCAAGTTTTTAAAATTTTAAAAACGAAAATAGAAAAACAGAAACTGAAACGTCACTAAATGGGGCCTTATTAATTTGTTTCACAACAATAACTTAATAATCTAAGGTTTTATTTAGAAACCGTTTTGACTTGTTTTAAAATATTAAAATTATTTTCTTATATTTTTAATTTTTAAATCATAAAAAATAAAATATTAAATTAACAAAAAATTAAAAAATTAATTAACACAAAAAACTTACTTTTTAATAACAAGTAGTTAAATAACTTTTTCTTTCCAATCCCAACCTAACGTAAATATACCTGACTCTGCTGCATCCGCCCTTATGTACAAATCCAAACCCCCATTTGCGAGCTCTTTTGTATCGGTCAAATTCCCATACCACATTATACAATTTCCACCTCCCTCTTCATCACTCGTGTAAGCGGAGCAAGAACAGTTTCTCAAACACTCCTCCTTGCACTCTTTCACGCCCAACCTCGTCAAAGCTCTCGCTTCTGATGTATCAGGAATCTTTACACTACCAACCTTCATGAACCCATCTTCCTTCCCACACCTACATGGTTTTTGAAAATGGTAACTATCGATGTAACGATAACAAAAAATAAGGCATGTAATAAAAAAAATAGAAATTTAACAGCAACGTAGAGAAGTCCGAAAACATTACAGAGAGGTCCGAAAATATTATGTAACGGAGGATTTTTAAAACCATGCACACCTGAGAAGGGACTTCCTCGCACACCCAGTTGACTCATCACCCGCCGAACTCGGACCATAACCGGGGAGGCAGGTACACCCGAACTCAGTGGTCGTGCTCGTGTCACAATTTCCGAAAACCCCACACCGACCGTAATAGTCGCACCGGTCTTTGGGGACGGACCAATGCTCGACCCATATACTATTCAAATCGTCCCAATTCTCACTTTTTACATAGCCAAATTCATCCAGGAGAGTTATTGATAGGGTTGAGTCATTGATGAGACTATAAGCCACAGATATCTCATCCTCACTGTCAATATAACTGACGTTGAAGATGTAATTGTTTTTTACCATTTCGGGTATGCCGCTCCATTTGTGACCGACCCAGGGTCCGCTCCGCCACAGTTTGACCCGACCCTTGCGCAAGACTAGCTGGGGAACCCCGACCGGATCCATCCTGTAGGAGGATTCACCGGTCCCCGGATCATCGCCGGACTTCCAAGACGTTAAGAACCGGTCTAGACCGGTCGTCCGGTCCAGCCCCAGTTTCATACCCGGTAGAAAAGCATGCGTGGGATGGTCAAAACTTTGCCAAGCAACAACAGCGCTTCCACCACTGTCGCCGCCTTGAGCTAGAACTAGATTTCCAGAATCCAGGAGTTGAGCTGAGAAGTTGGTTGTTTTTTGCGCCGTTCGAACGTTTGTCTGCCAGAGCGGAATTGTTGCGCTTTGGTTTCCGTCGCGGAGAACGAGGTTTCCATCTTTGTTGATGGACAGAACTCCAGAGGTACCGTTGATTGGATTGTCTCTGTTTGCAACCCAAACGATGGTTCTTTCGGAGATCTTGTTGTACCATATTCCAACATATCTCTGACTACTGGAATTTCTGGGGCCGAAGAAGCCGAGTGCGAACGTCTGGCCGCTGGAAACTAAAAGATCTCCTTCTTTGATGGATTGGTTTCCACTTAAGGTGTCGATCGAAGAGCAAAATCTGAAGAAAAGAAACAGAAGCAACGAAGTGGACTGGAGACCCATTTCTCAGGAATCTCTTGGTTTTTGGGTAGCGATTTCCTTCTAACCTAATGCATGTAGCAGGTGAATTAGCGGGAAAGGAACACACGTCGATGGATCTTTTTGACGTTCCATCTCTAGGCTGTAACATATTTTCAATTTCTTGACTAGTATGTGGAGGACCTAACTATTTATTAACTGGTTTGTGCGCCGTCTTGCTAATTTTATATTAAAGATTTTTAGGCCACACATACTGTTTCGTTTGTTAAAAAAAAAAAAAAAAAAAAAAAATTAATATAAAAGTACCACGGAATGAAATTTAATTATAAAAAATTGATAAAAAAATATATTACAGTTTTTTTTAATCTTTTGAGAATTCAAACACTCTATCTCTGATGTTTTTAATAACTTTTAATATTTTTTAAAATTTTTATCAAAAATTATTAAAATTTATTAAAAAAAAAAAAAACTAATGTAACAAACGATTTTATGAAAAACGGGAGCAGGACGAAGTCATGCCTGAACGTGAGAGGCATGGTCCCTTAAAATTATAAATATTATTAGTACATAGATTTTTTTTAATTTAATTGTATATAGATTGGCATCTCCCTAAATTAACCCTCTTTTTTATTATTGAAATTCGTATTCTAATATTAATTAAGCAACACACGCAGATAATCACAAATGCAAGAATATAAAGAAAACACAAGAATATCTGTGAAAAATCTTGGCATATACAAGAATATAAAAGAAAACACAAGAATACGTGAGAAAAATTCTGAGCGAAAATCACAGATCATAAACAAAGAAGTAAATAAGTTTTTCTCAACAAAATATTGCGGTTACAAATTTCAAATATAAATTTTTTCAGTTGCGTCCATGATTTCTTGCGAAGAGCACTTACTTCTATCTCACCCCAGATTTCATGAATTGGACCAAGACTAGTTGTAGCATGCAATCACACATCAACACATTGTACAAAATACTGATTAGAACCATAACTCATTGGAGCAAGTATAATAAAATGAAAGAACTGCAAAGGAAAATAGTATAAGATCCAATTATACATGATTATAAATCTAGCAACCATGTTCCACAATAACATGATACCCAAAGGGCTTATTCGCCCCCATTACAACTATGATGTTACTACCATAATCATGCACATCAATTTTAATATATAACTTATCGCATTAGAACACTGTCATATATATCATACTCAACATATTATTATGTTATCAAACTCAGAGGCGGACTCAAATGGTGTTGAAGATTAGTAAAAACTTACGCTAGAATGTAATTAATTAAAATAATTTAAGTCCTTTTAAATCAATGTGAGATGGTGGTGTAGTTGGCTAGAAGTAGGTTTCTCTGGCTTTGAGCTCTTCTAAGGTTAAGAGTTTGACCCTCTTGCTAATAATAATTTTATTTTCTCTTTTCCATATTCAATACCCAATACTCCACTAGTTCCTATTTCTTTTATTTCCTGTTCATTTTTTTTTTTTTTTTTGGGGTAGAGATATTTTATGTAACACAAGTTCTTTCATTTTCTTCTTATTTCATATTCAATACCCCACCCGGTCCTTTATTTTCA
>JAVXUM010000021.1:612977-624696 GCA_035590655.1 Pouteria glomerata | reverse complement strand
TTTGCCACCAAACACCCAAATATCACTCAAACCACGTTTTTCATTATTTTTCGTTGTTTTTCGTTACTCCAAACACCTCCAATGAAGATTAGCAGAAAATAAGTAAACACAATTGACAACAGATAGCTTCTACTAAGGGGTTGTTTAGTTTGATGAAAAACTCTAAAAAATTCTGAAAATTTTTAAAAGTTATTCACTTTTTATCTCACTACACGAATTACGAACCCACAAATTATCTCACTTTTTATCACTCCAAACACCCCATAAAGAAGGATCAGATGGTTTGCTAAGAAACAATTAAATAATTTAACCATTTATCATATGGCTTATGATTTTGCAAACAAAGACAAGAAGACAACCCATAAACTTCAATCTTCCTAAAATTCAGAAACAATTTCCAGAAAATTAACCAAAAACAAACTAAGAACTCATTTGAGAAATTTATCTGCAATCTAATCAGAAAACAAGACAAATGCCCGGGCTATCAAGTTAAATCTACTAAAAACTATGTAACCTTTTGAATTTTAGAAATTTCATAAAGAGGTCCTTAGTTGACGCTATCAAAATGAGCCCGCTAAATTTAAATTCAATAAAACAGTGGATAAAACAACAGATCCTAACATTATTCAAAGCAACAGTTAAAAAAAAAAAAAAAAAAAAACTGCAGGAACAAGTCTGAATCCGTAAGTCACCAAGCCGGATTCTAGCACCAAAAGAGCTGGAATTCAATCTCCTTGATAGAGATATGCGCATCTTAAAAGCCAAATACACAAGTCAGTAAAACAGATCCTGAAGATCCACAGATAAATAAACAAGTCTATATGCAAAATCGCAGTACCTGAATCAAAGCGGTAAAGACCGCAAACGCTACGTACAGATCGATGATCTGCAAAAAATGAGTTTGGTTGGAGCTTTGATGACACACACACATATATACACATGTACATATGAATGGATGTAGAGACGAAAGAGAGAAAGAAATAGACCTTCAGGTTTGTTGGAGTAGCCGCATAAGCAGAAGAGAGCGAGTGGAAAAGCGCTTGAGCGTCCTTTGTGGTGGACGACCTCCCCATTCTCGATTCTGACTCCTGTTTTCTCTATTGGCATATGGAAGGCAACGGAAGAAGCTATATACAAAACCCTCACTTGCAGTTGTAGCAGCAAGCGGGTACGGGTCGGGTTTAGTAGTGGTGTACAAGTTCCTATTTGATTGACAAAAGTTTAAAAATAAAAATATAATAATTTAATATAAAAATAATATGTAATAAAATTTAATTAAAAAATTAAAAAAAAGTAAAAATTGATAAATTTTATTGTACTAAATGAGCCATAAATAATATAAATATAAGTAATATTTGAATTTATAAAAAATTAATATAAATTTATAAAATTATAAATTTAAATTTTATAAACATTTATAAAATTGAAGTCTTACAAACCTCCAAAGTCCAAACGGTACCATAACCATGAGTTGCATAAAATCACAAGCCAAGTGGAAACGGATTCGATTTCGGGTAGAGAGCAGCCCGGAATACCGGGAAGTTGAAGTGAAAACGCAGGATTCCGCAATCGAAGCGGGGGAGTAAGTGAAGCGTGTGCCCACGAGGACTGGAAATCTCTCTCTCTCTCTCTCTAAAACTTCGCCTGTCTTCTCCACACAATACGTACCATACGAATGACGTCGATGGCTTCATTCACCGCCGTTTCTACTGCTCCGTCTTCTCTGAAGAGGGCTTCGTTCCCTCCTCGCGCTTCCTCGCATTTCGCATTCCCCTCCAGTGCTCGGTGAGCTGTCTCTCTTTCTCTCTATATATATTTTGTATGTGTACATGCAGATAGGTTTTTTTTATCTTTCTGGTTATTGGCGGTTCGTGACTTGTGTTGCTATGATTTTTGTTTAATTGTTGTTTACTTTTAGGCTTTGAGGAAATTTGTTTGCAATCTGATTCTGTTTTGATGCAATTTGTTCCAAGGTCGTATTCGATTTTTTTTTTTTTTTTTGTTTAAATCGTGTGCTAGCTAGGTATTCTGTTAGAATTGAATTTCATTTCGAAATCGAACGTCGACATGGTGCGCAATTTCTCTTTCTCCGACTATGAATTTCAAGAACTCTTCTTTTGTAAGTCTCATTAAAATTTGATATAATTTCTCCCTCGGCCAATTAAATTCTTAGAGGACCAAGTATTTGGAACTGATAAATAATTGGCATCGAGAGGTGTAGACTTAGTTTGCAAAATTCAGGGCCCAAACCAAGGTTTTTTTTAGTTTTTTTTTTTTTTTCTTTTTTCATCAATTGATAAAGTTCATTGAGATGAGTGACAGTTGCAACTATTGTACTTTTGAAAACAATCAAAAAGTACATTTTTTCTCGGCAAACACTTAATAAAGGGTAAAAAAGTAAAATTCATTTTCTTATCCGCTTTTGCTTACCACAGAAAAAAAAAATGAATAGAAAGGAAAATAGGGGTGACGGAATAAAGATTCTGTAGCTTGTTATTTTGAATTCACTTGGAAAACTGAGTTGACCCTATCACTCTGCTGAATAAGTGATTCATCAATAAAGCATGCTGGATTTTTTTTCCTACTTATTTTTTATGCTAAATTCCCTACTTGTATTGGCCGTTTGGCCTGATTGAAGTTGTAGACAGACTATTCTTGGCGCTTTTTTTTTTTTTTTTTTGGGGTGTGTGTGTGTGTGTGTGTGTGTGTTGGGGAGGGGTTTATATTTTCAGAATTAAGCCAATGATGTTGATGTTTCCCACTTTGGTTCTAGTTCACTCAGGTTTGGTCTCAAGTGCAGTTACGCTGAGGCAGGTGTAAAAGAGGATTCTGACTCAGCTACAATTGATGTTGTTGCTGATGTTAAGACTGAGAGGGTACGGAGTTCAAACTAAATTCATATTTTCTTTTTTGGGTTGTGGATCATCAAATTATGCAGTTAAGCTAGTTTAAGAAATTTATTTACGCTAAAATACCTCTCTGTGTAGGTTGTAGTCTTAGGAGGCAGTGGCTTTGTTGGTTCTGCTATATGCAGGGCTGCGGTAACTAAGGGTATAGAGGTCATAAGTCTAAGCAGGTATGGTAGTGTTTGGTCATAACATTTGAATTCATAAATTTGGACATTCTTAACTGGTTTCTCATTATCATGCTGCTATCACATGTTAACGTACTTGTTATCTTTTTGGAAAAAGTTCACGGCATTCAAATTGTGTTCCCAAACTTCGGATCTTAAGCTTTAATCAATGCTTGCAGGACAGGACGCCCCTCTTATTCAAGTTCATGGGTAGATCAAGTTAATTGGATGACAGGTATGTTCATCCATCTTCTATTGGTCTTTAAATTAAACTTGAAATTTGTCACATTGTATACAAAGTAATAATAGATTGCAGCTTTTAATATGATAAACTCAATGGAAGGGGGCACAGTTCTATAATTTTGTCTGGAATTGAATTGAGATCATAGCAAAGAACTGCGATTACGATGTTTTGGGAAAAGAAAACATGTCCTTACTGGATAATTCTCATTTGGACTACCTTAAGTGATTGCTTGATCTGTCACACTATTTGTTGTGTTCTCAAGGGCCATATTAACTAAATTTTCACAGTATAAACAACATATAACTGAATTTGCTGATCATATTGTCAGGGTGTTATTCTCATAGAGGTAGAATCTGCAAGACCTAGGGGTCCATAGTTTATCCATTTAAAAAATTAGTTTATTGTTATCAAATTTTTTTCTATCATGTGCTTCAGATTTATACTAAGTGCAATATGCTGATGTTTTAATTTTGTATCTAGTTCCTTGACACCTAAAGGTGGGTTCTATTGTCATGTAAATCGAAGAAATTTTATTGGAACTGTTAATGTACATTACTAGTAGGCAATGTATCTAGTATTTAGGAGATATGAATAGTCACCTGTTCACATGAATAGTCACTTTGTACATATATAAATATACACACAAGAACCCAATTGGGAGTGTGGTATTGAGTTCAGTTAATCTCAATCTCTGACGTGGTATCAGAGCATTAGCCCTTCCGATCCTATCTATGTCTTTAAAAGTCAGTGTGCTTCATTTCTGTCAAAGCTTAGAACTACCGAAGTCACACGTTCCACCTCCAACGAGCACAAATCCTTCCACTGTTCATCACTCGGCCTTCGTTTCAGCAAAGTAACCATACCTGTGCAATCGTCAAAGGAAGGCGACACATGTTGGAGCAATGCCGTCACCAGAAAGACAGCCACGCGCTATCACGCGCCACCAGACCCTCTGGGCATGGGCCTCATGTGCCTCCATCGAAACCGCACATACAGGTGCGTGAATCTCTGGTGGACTTTTAACCAGTTCACAGTCTCCTCTCCTCCTTCAAGTGATCCTTCTGGTACTCCTTTCACATAGTTTGGACAAACTTTGTCTCTCTTTCTCTCCATTTCCAACCTTCTGTCATGTGTTCCAGGTGTTATCGTGTACTGTTTGAAGAGCTTCTGACATGTCTGTCAAACAAAAGATGATGGGTGGTTCAATTTGTGCCCCAACAGTTGATCACAAGGAAATTGAATGAAACGAATTATGTTCAATGGTCCAAAGTTATAAAAATTACGTTGACTAGGTATGGAAAACAGAAACACCTGACAGAGTCTGGGCCATTTAAAACTGATTCCAAGTTTGATGCTTGGGTCTAAGAAGATGCTTACGTGGTTAGCTTTTTGTGAAACTCCATGGAACCTAACATAACCGACATGTGTACTCACCTTGACATATGTAAGGAAATATGAGAATATATTCGCTTACTGTTCTCTAGTGATTTCACTCACATGTATAATTTGTTACTAGAGTTCTTTTAACTTCAACAATCGGGCAGACTAATTACTGAGTACTTCGCCTCCTTGAAACGTGTTCATGAGGAATTAAATTCTCTTCATCCATTATCAACCGACATTAATGAGATGCAAAGGCAAAGGGAACAGGTGATTGTACTCCGTTTCCTCGCCGAACTAGATTCTGAGTTTGAACTTGTTAAAGCCCAAATACTCAGTGGGGCTTCTCTTCCCTCGTTTGTTGAAACTTACTCTCAATTCATAAGGTTGCTTCTAGAAATCAATCCACCATTGTTACTGCTACACGGACTGCCCTAGTCAGTCAAATGACTTCAGAAAGTAAGGATTCTAGCTATCAGATCCTGTCTTAGACAGATGATCAAGGAACTCTTGGAGGTCGTGGTCGTGGTCATGGTTGTGGAGGTCGTGGTACAAGACCTAAATATTCTAATTGTGGCCGTGTTGGCTATGTTAGGGAAATTTGCTGGGATCTTCATGGAAAGCCAGCTTATATGGTTCATACATCTTCTAATACTCTTGTTGCGACAGATAAGTCCAATACAAGTGAACCACCAACTACGACACTTCTAGGAGAAGAGTATGCCAAATTTCTTTTGTATCAAACAACTCGTCAGGCATCTCTTCCCACTGCTTCATTGGCTCATCGAGATAATCCTATTACTTGTGTGTCTACCCCTCGTGTACATTTTAGGTCATTGATTTTGGTGTTTCAGATCATATATCTGGTACTTCTTCATTGTTTTCTAATATTTAGTGTTCTTCCATCCCTAGTGTTACTATAGCTAATGATTCATCTAATCCAGTTAAAGGTATCGGTAAAATTTGTACATCTTTACCTTTATTTTTTGTTTTATATGTTCCATCTTTGACTTTCAATTTCTTATCTATTAGTAAACTCACCAAACAACTAAATTGTTTAATAACTTTCTTTCCTGATTCTGTAATTATTCAGGATTTGAAGACAAGGAATGAGATTAGAGAAGGGCATGAAGCTCACAACTCTATTATCTGGGTGATTCGTCTGCACCACCCTCTACCACCTGTTTTGCTGTCACCTGTTTTGCTGTCACTTCTCTCATTGAAGTTCACTGTCTATGAAGCGTGAATACTTCAAATTAGGTGCCGCACTTATATCGGATATGCGGATACGATTAGGACATGGCCGGATACGTATCACATATGCCACGTGGAGTATCCTGATTTTTTATTTTTAATTTTACATAGGATACGACTGAAATATGAGAGAGATACGAGAAGGATACGTCGGGGTCAAAATGTAATATTTCAAACTTTATTCAAGGATAAAATTGATATGATAAAATTTAATTAGGGGTCAAACTATAGATAATTAAAATATAACTTAATATATAGCATATATTCTATTAATTTATGGATTGAATGGTATTTTTCGTTCTATATAATTGTTATTTATATAATATTTGGTATTATATAGATGCTATCTTTAAAAATATTTAAAATAAAATATATATTTTATTTTATTTTTTTGTCGTATCTTCATCGTGTCTGTATCCTCAATTTTTTAAAATTGCTGTATCCCGTATCCGTATTCACTCCCATATCTGTATCCGTGCTTTATAGTTTACTGTCTTCTTACTCATCTGTCTTTTGATAAGTTGAAGTTTATGGTTCTCAGTTTGAATCAACTTTAGTCTTTAGATTATGAGTCTTGTTAGTTAAGAAAGCATCACTATACTTCCTTCAGTCCCAGAGTCAATAATCAAACTTCAAGTCTTTTTATTTGGTCCATTTTGATGTATGGGGACCGAGCCGTGTCATTTGAAATTGGGGTTTAAGTATTTTCTCACCTTTATTGATGATTTCTCTAGACTTCCATGGGTTTATCTAATGAAAGATCGTTTTGAGTCGTCGTCTCTTTTTCGATCTTTTTGTACTGAAATTAAAATTCAATTTGATGTTTCTATCAAAGTTCTTTGCAGTGACAATGCCAAAGAATATTTTTTAAAGCCTTTCACTGACTTTGGCACTGTTTGGTTTATCAAAAAACCAAAAAAAAATTCTGAAAATCTCTTAAAACTTCTGAAAATCTCTAAAACTTATTTCACTGCACGAATTAGGAATTCACAATTTATCTCACTTTATCTCATTTTATATCACTTTTTATCACTCCAAACATACCCTTTATGACCTTATTTGGCATGATTCATCAGTCTTTTTGTTGTACTTGACAACAAAATGTAGTTGCAGAACAAAGGAACTTACATCTTGTTGAAACAACTCGTTGTCTTATGTTTTATATGAAGGTCCCAAAGGTTTTTTGGGGGATGCTATTCTTATTGCATGCTATTTAATTAATAGAAGGTCATCTTACGTTCTACAAGGTCATTCACCTTATTTTGTAATATTTCCTATAATACCGTTATTTTATCTTCCCCCACATATCTTTGGATGTGTTACTTTTGTTCATCAGCTTGACAATAGCACTGACAAGCTTGATCCTTGTGCTATTAAGTGTGTCTTTTTAGGATACTCTCAATTACAAAAAGGATATCGATGTTATAGTCTATCTCTTCATCGATATTTTGTGTGCGCTAATGTCTATTTCTTTGAGAATACTCCTTTCTTTTCTGATAATTTATCTTTATTTGATTTGAATAAGAGTCTTTCTTTGCCTATAATTTTTTCTTTTCGTGTTTCACATCTTGATTTGCAGGTTTATACTAGACGACAGGTAGTTATAGAGCCCTTCCTTGGTGCTTCAAGTACTCTATCTTCTCCACCTCTATCTTCAGATCCTACTCCTGAGACAACCCTTAGTGACCTTGATCTTCCTGTTGCTCTTCGGAAAGGTAAACGCACTTGTACTTTCCATCTTATTTCTAATTTTATTTCTTATACAGCTTTGTCTCCCTCTTATCATGCCTTTATTGCTTCACTATCCTCGGTTTCTATCACTAACTTTGTGTCTAAAGCACTGTCCCATTTTGGGTGGCGTAATGCCATGAAAGAAGAAATGTCAACTTTTCGAGCCAATGATACATGGAATCTGGTCACTCTTCTTCCTGGCAAATCAACAGTTGGTTTTTGATAAGTGTATAATGTCATAGTTCAACCTGATGGTTTAATTGATCGGTTGAAAGCAAGGCTTGTTGCCAAGGGATACACTCAAGTCTATGGACTTGACTTTTCAGAGACTTTCTCTCCTATGGCCAAGATCAGATTAGTGCGTCTTCTCATTTCTCTTGCAGCTATTTTTCACTGGTCTCTTTATCAACTCGATATTAAAAATGCTTTTCTACATAGTGATCTTACAAAAGAGGTGTATATGGAGCAACCTCTTAGGTTTATTGCTCAGAGGGAGTTTCGACTAATTTGTAAATTAAAAAAGTCACTATATAGCCTAAAGCAATTCCCTCGCGCATGGTTTGGCAGATTTAGTGATGTGGTGATAAAATTTAGATTGATACATTGTGGTGTTGACCATTCTGTTTCCTATCATCATTCCTCTCAAATAAAGATATGGTAGATGGTTTATGTGGACGATATTGTGATCACAGGAGATGACACACAAGAAATTCATTATCTAAAGACAATCCTTCAAACTAAGTTCAACACCAAAGATTTGGGTTCACTAAAGTATTTCTTGGGCATTTAGATTGCAAGATCACATGAAGGTATTGCCCTTTCTCAGAGGAAATATGTTCTTGATCTGCTGTCTAAAACCAATATGTTAGGAACGAAACCGGTTGATACTCCAATAAATCCTAATAAAAAGATTCTTGCAGATAAGGGAGAATTATTGGATGATCTTGGTCGATACCATATATTAGTTGGGAAGCTCAATTATTTGATAGTTACATGATCAGATATTTCATTTGCTACTAGTGTAGTTAGCCAATTCCTTGATGCACCCTCTTCTAGTCACTGGGATGTGGTCATCTGTATTTTGAGGTACCTAAAAGGTACATCAAGACGTGGTCTACTGTATTGAGATAATGGTCATACTCTTGTCCAAGGATATACAGATGTCGATTGGGTTGGTTCCACATCAAATAGACGGTCTACTACTGAATATTATATTTTTGTTGGAGGAAATCTAGTATCTTGGAAGAGTAAAAAGCAAATAGTGGTGGCAAGATTAAGTGCAAATTCAGAATACAAAACCATGGCCCATACGTCCTGTGAATTAATTTGGATGTGTCATGTGTTAGAGGAATTAGGAGTCTTTGGATCAAAGCGTGTGAAACTGTTTTGTGATAATTAAGCTGCTGTCCATATAGCCTCTAATTCAGTGTTTCATGAGTGAACCAAACACATTGAAGTTGATTGTCACTTTGTTAGAGAGAAAATTCTATAAAATGTCATCAAAACTAGTCATGTAAAGTCTGAAGATTAATTCGCTGATTTGTTTACTAAAACTCTAAGAGGAGCTAGGGTGAAATACATTTATAACAAATTTGGAACATATGATATATATGCTCTAGCATAAGGGGGAGTGTTCATGTACGTTAATAGTAGGCAATGTATCTAGTCTTTAGGAGATGTGGATAGTTACCTGTGTATATGAATAATCACTTTGTACATGTATAAATAAACACACAAGAACCCAATTAGGGGTGTGGTATTAAGCTTAGTTAATCTCAATCTCTGACAAGGAACCAACCTTAAAGTGGCCATATTTGTTGATATACTCTTTTTTTTTGGGAAAGGTCGTATTTGTTGATTTAGGATAGCTTTAAAGCGAAAACTCATCTATTTATTGTTATAACACATGTTGATGTACCTCATAGTTGGGCTGTACCTTCCTCAGGTGTTAACTGTAACTCATCTATGCATGATCCTTTACCAGGCGAAGCTTCCATTCAAAGAATTCTTTGTGGAAATTTGTGTGGAAAGGTTGGCGAGCGGGCGCTTCTTGCATAGGAAGCTTCCTGTTAGAACTAAGACAAAATTAGCTAGAGACAAAACTACCACTTGGAAACCTTAGACGAAAGGATGCCTCACGCACCTGACAATCAAGCTGCACTTCCTTCTAACAAGTGGTTGAGAGTTAGTAACCAAAATTGGCCTTCTGGTAGGAGGTTTGTTGTCCCCCTCCTTTCCGGTCCGGCTGCAGTATGACACCTGAACTCAAAGCTATGATCAGATCCGATTCAGCTCCCATCCTTGCCGCCGCTAGGCATAACGTAGAAGTTTTTGCTTCAATTAGAATATCTAAGGTTTAGTGCAGTAGAACATAACGAGATAACAACCCTTTATTCTTTGAATAAGGAAGAGAGATTCCACCTTTTAATTTCTTCAATAAAGAAATCAAAGGTCTCGGAGCGACTGGCAAGCTAGAGCGAGAGAGAAAGGAAGGGCTTGCTTCTTAGTGAATAGGCACAAGCACCACTCTAGAATAGATTCAATAGGCAAGCCCCTTCTTTATTATAAAATTTCGATGCAAGAGCTCATGTGAGGCACATTAGAGGATCTGGAACATGACTTATGTAGGACTTCGCTTTCTTATTTTTTATCCCATCTGACCCTGAACCATTACCTACATCCAAGCGACTATAAATTAGTTCCAAGAAATAGGCCATTCACATCAGGAATGGGGCTTATTTATCTAGTTGCTTTTAGTTTGATTTTCAACCTGTCCTATGGGAGTAGTGATCCCCATTCGAGTAGGGCAAAAGAGGACAAGCTGAAAGGGCATGTGATGAAAGGTGGAGTACCTTCTCACTTGGCTATGGGAGTAGTGATCCCCATTAGAGTAGGGCAAAAGAGGACAAGCAGAAAGGGCATGCGATGAAAGGTGGACTACCTTCTTACTTGGCTCTGAATTGTTCTGCTCCAAGCCATATATCTCAATCTTGATTTAACGTTACTGTGGAGATCTTTTTTAAAATGAGGGTTACATTAGATTGGCAGGAAGTCTTTTATCCCCCCCAAACCCCCCAAAGGCAGAGACACCATACGTGGGTGAAACCTCTATTAGAATACCAGCTATTGGGATTGTTCAAGAGAAGGTGATCATATATCAGCAACAGCCAGCAGCAGATATTGAACAACAGGTTACAAAATAGACAGCTGTCAATTGTTTACCATTGATCCTAATAGGGATGGACCTTAATCTGCAATTTTGTCCATCTGTTGAGAATGTAGCCGATTGAAAGTTCATCCTACTCAATCAATCTTAAACTTGGTAGGCTTTGTCTCAAAAAGAAGTAGCATTTGGATCATTTGTTAGACACTACTGGTGCTGATAAGATTGGGACCTAACAACTTTATCAGGAACTGCCGCTGGGGAGAGAATGCCTCTCTATAACCGCTGGGGAAAGAATGCCTCTCTATAACAGAAGTGAGAGACCAAAACAAATCTTTGATGAAATTTAGTAGTAGTCAAAATCTGGAAGAATTAGGGGCATATCAGGGTCGGATGTTTTGCATGATACCTTGTTCAGCTGCAATTCATGGTCATCTTTAGGTATAAATTGTTTGTAAGAAATTCTACTAGAAATAATCTTGTTATTGCTTCAGCTCTTGTTCCCCAACAAGTGGATCCAGGTAGACAGGCTTTGTCAGATGAGTCCTTAACTGTTGGGTTAAGAGATCACTCATGTAGGAAGCCAACTTTAGTTGTTTCAAAGTGATCATTTTTAGTGTATCGTGTATCTTGGTCAGCAAACATTGGTTTCCTGCATGTTTTGTGACATGTGAGTCTGGACTGTGCCTTGTCTTGCGCATATTAATGTTGACATTTTCTGCAGGAGATGTTTTTTATGCAAACTGGGATGAAGTACTTGCTGGGGCTACTGCAGTGGTTTCAACACTTGGAGGTTTTGGCAGTGAAGAACAGATGCAAAGGATAAATGGCGAGGCTAATATTGTAACAGTAAATGCTGCCAAGGATTTTGGTA
>JAVXUM010000021.1:585851-598141 GCA_035590655.1 Pouteria glomerata | reverse complement strand
ATAAAATTAGATATTTTATTTAAATAAAATTAATTAATGTAAATAAAATTATATCACCAAACATATTTATTTTTTATATATGTTTTAATAAAATTATATATTTATGTTTCTAGAAATACCCAATAAATGTTTTTTAATTTTGTAATTAAGTAATTAAAACAATGAGCAAAAAAATATGTAATTAAGTAATTAAAATAATTTGGAACATTTTTATTAGTAAGAGTAGATTTTTAGAAAAAAAAAAATAGTTTAAAGGTTTAGCTCGAAACATTTAACAATAAATCTAATTAAAAATAGTAAATTTTTAATAACAACATTTGTAAAATAATCTTTTTGAGCCATATCCGGTTAAAAAACGTTTATTGGGTATTTTTAAAAACATAAATATATAATTTTATTAAAACATAAATATTTTTCGTGATATCATTTTATTTTTTATTTATAGTAATTAATTTTATTTAAATAAAATATGTGGTTTTATTAAGAATGTAAATTTAATTGAATTCAATAAAATATATTTAAAATTTGTTTGAATAATTAATTTAATGGAGGTGAACATTCCAACTGTTTTCTCATAATTTTTTATTATTCTTACTTTGGTGTGTTTGATGTAATAAAAAGTAAGATAAGTTGTAAATTTATAATTCGTGTAGTAAGATAAAAAATAAATACTTTGAGTATGTTTGGTGTGATAAAAAGTCAGGTAAAATAAAATAAGTTATTGATTCATAATTCATAAAATAAAAATAAAAAAATTTTAAAGATTCTCCAAAATTTTTAACAAAATTTAATATACCAAACCCACCCCTATCAATGTTTTGGCACTGTCTGGTTTGTCAAAAAATAAAAAACTCTAAAAATCTTTAAAATTTATTTCATTGTACGAATTATGAATTTATAACTTATTTTATTTTATCTCATTGTATCTCACTTTTTATCATTCTAAATATATTATTTGGCCATGTTTGATTCACAAATTTTTATCAAATTTTACTAAATTTTAATTACCTTTTATAATTTCTTTCAATTAAATTTTAATATATATCACATTTATATTAAATTAATTATATTTTTATTATACTATTTACCAAAATTTTTATTTCAAACACCCTTTTGTAAAGTGGATTCAATTATCACCCTCGTGACCTGACCCACTATAAAAGACCTTAAAAAAAAAAAAGTTACTATTGCTCGTGTGAACATACGTCAGCCGCACTTGAGTAGGAAAAGCAACAAAACAATTCGACGTCGTACTGTAGGGGAAAATGGCATGTTTACCCTACAACGTCACTCGATCTCACCCTAATCTACGAAGCTTCTTGTTTGGCGGTCTTTTGTCTCGCTCACACTTTCTCTCTCTTCCCTTCTCTTGCTTTCCCCCCAAGCAAGCAACCAGGACAATACATATTTAACGAAGAAAAAATCTTTGATTGGGTACACCACCGGGCACAGTCTTGGTCTTCTCCGCCACAAGACGTCGTCGTCTCGTTTCTCCCTAGCGCCTGTGTTCTCTTTCTGTTCCAACCTAAACTATCTCTGGGATCCGAGACGACGACGTCGGCGATGGCAAAATTAATTATGCACTGTGAAACGCGTGACCGCGGTATCTGATTCTGCTCGTGATTAGGTAAAAATCGTTGACCGTTGATTTCAGATATGGATTTGACTTTCACCATTCAGAATTTGCTTGAGATCTGCAAGTGTTCAATTTTTTTTTTGGTAATTTTTTGGCTTGAATTTGGGGATTTTGTGTTAATTTGAAAGATCGGTGCCGATTTTGCTTTGCATATCATTCTGGATGCTTTTATATTCGTTCTGGGCATATAAATTTATTGTTTTGCTCTGATATAACTTTTTATGCCTTGCTCGAGTTCTTGAAGATTTTGGGGACACGTGATTTATTTCACTTTTTTTTTTTAATTAAGAGTTAGGAATTTTAGGATCGGATGACCAATCGATTCTTAAATAATTTTCTGTTTTGTTTTTCTTTAATTTTTTTATTTTGTATTAATCCAAGTTTTATTTTAGATAATTTTGAAGTATCATCTAAAAACATTTACACATGTATACACTCATGTATGAGTACATGTCTTAGAGTGTTTTTTTCAGTACGCACTTTGTAAAGTTTTATTTTTAATACATATGTAGATGGATGGGAAAGAGTTCCAGCAGGGTAGTAGATCCTTTGATTTTAGACACTACTTTGGTTTTGATGCTCACTCTTGGTGTTTTGATAGGCTTTCCTATAAAGCTAAAATCTGAGAACTAGTAGGTGGTACATCATACCACTAAAAAATGTCATGTGTGTATGGATACATCTGCTGTGCAAATTTTTAGTCTTACAGATATTAAATGGCTTGTGACTACTTGAATTTGATGGGTGTTGTCTTTGGCTTGGTGTTAAGTACTTTATATTTTCTTTAAAAATGAGGAAAAAAGAAAAAAAAAAAGAATTAAAGTGTGTGATTATAACAAAAACTCAATGCGGGTTGGGTTTGAACTGCAACGGTAAAATAAGGCAAATTAGAGCTTTTAGAATGCTAATAATTTATAATATTTTATTTTTAAGCAGCATAGCATTTAAGGTGAATTTGAATATTGAAGTAATAAGGTATTATGCATTTTAAGAAACACATCATCTTCCTCAGTCCTGATCAAGTAATTATGATGAGAGGGATGAAAGAAGAGTTATCTTCTTTTGGTTAATAAATATTATTTATTAGGGGATGGTAGTAAACATTATGTTTTATCAAACTAAATAGGGGTAATTGTTCTCCTATTTTTGTAAAAACTTGAAAATCATTTATACCCTGGAACTTCAAAATTCTACTTTTGTACTTAGTAGTTTAGAATTGAACGAGACAACTAATGGCTTTAACATTTCATGTTGAAAGACAAAAAAGCCTTTATTTGTATTCTCTGTACTAAAAGACAACAAATCACTTATACCACCTTACTAAACTTGGAAGTTGCCTATACCATTGTATTTTAAAATTCTAAAAGCCATTGTGTATTTTGTTGGCACTTGTTCCTTTTGGTTATATTTAACTAAAAATTTAGCAACATCACTTGAGTCCGAACTACAGGGGATAAGAAGTAGAATTTGAAGGTCAGGGGGTAGAAGAGGAATAACAGCAAGTAAGTAACTCATCTTGGGGGGTGTTTAGTTTACCAAACTCCACCAAAACTTACTACCTTTTTCCAATCAAATTTTACCACGTGTCATTTTTACACTAACTTTTTCAATTTTTTTTGCCATCCAACTACCCCCTTAAAAAGTTTTAGTGTTACATATAACACATTAAAAATATATGTGGTGCTAGTACTGGACTTTTCTCATTTTATGTTCTTGTTCACCAATTATAAGTACGGATAGGGAGGTTTGACACATTGATTTGGTAATTTTTAAAAACGTTGGGACATTATGGTGGAGACGCATTAACAAATAAATATGTAGTTTTATATGTATACATGAAAATGATGACTTCCTTTTTTTTTTTTGGGGGGGGGGGGGGATTGTCAATATTGTAACATTTGTATTGTTATTTATGGCACAATAGTAATAAATGTTTTCGTTATATATTTTGGCGAACAAATGGGAACAAAAAGCCCTAATATCTATTTTAGAAACATATATAAGTAAATTAATTGACAGTTGGTACTAGAACTTCAGAAATTGAAAAATTTAGAAGTGTGAAAGGATAACATGTATATTTTTATTTATTATATCTAACCTCAAGTTTTTCTCTTCAAATCTTTTATATATTTGTGAATGATGATTAGGTTACTTATCAATAAAAAAAATATATGTGAATGGTGGATACTTGTGTCTTTGAAAAGAGTAGTTTTAAAAAATTAAAAAACAATGGGACTTGTCTAGACTACTGTCCAAGGTGTGTGTCCAACGTATGTCGGTGTCTAACACGCAACCTTCTTGGAAGTGTTTGTGCTTCTTTATTTTCACCAATAAAGTCCTTACTATTTTTTAAAAGAGGGTTGGTAGGCGGAGGTATTATTGCATTAAATGTGTGCTTTACATTAATTAAATTAGGCTTAAATGTAAGCTTTTTTTATATGTTTGATGATGCAATTTTTGGTAGTGAAGGTTACAAAAATATATTTACTATTCTTAACATTTATCTTAAAATTAATTTCTGAGTAGTCTAAGATATTGTCAATATCAAACAGTTTATAAAGGTGTGTATGAAAAATTCAATGATAAGAACTTTAGATTGGACATGGTTATAGTGTATTCCGGAAACATGCAGTGTCTGTGTTAAGAATTACTTTAATAGGCTACGGTTATTGGCAAAGCATAAGTGATTTCATCAAGCAATCAATACTTTGTTCAACAGTGTATCAAGTATTATGTCTCTGTGCATTACTTCATAGAGGCCAATACTGATTTGGCAATAGAAGTAGTTGCTTAAATAAGTGCTAAGAAAAATTTTAAAATATGTGGTGGGTAAATGAAAAAAAACTAAGTTCTGGCTGTATTCAAATTTTGAAGGGCTTTATGACCAATTGAAAGTATTGGAATGAGCAAAACTATGGAATGGGAGAACTGAAATTGGAGGATTTGCTAACGGATGGTTCCGGTTACATAATTACAACCAGTTTTGTTGAAACTTCTAATTTTTGGATGCAAGGAAACTTATGTGATTTCGCTTTTGCTTGTATAGATTTTATAGGTTATCTTAATTTTAGAGAGGGCGTATATGCTTCTTTGAGTACAAATTGGGCAGAAATGTTGCTATTCTTTTAGGCATTTTATTTTATTTATTTATTTATTTATTTTTTTGGGGGTGGTTGTTCATGGCAGTTCTTTCCCGGCCACATACCATTGATCTTATCGTTAGTTACTAACAAAGCTCTACATTTTAGGGGGGGTTGCTGGAGCTGCTCACGAGTTAGCACAAAACTTGTCGAAATTGCCAAGATGACTGGGAAGAGCGAAACTCGCAAAGGATTGGGTTCTATTTTGCAGAATTTGGTATGTTCTTGCACTCGCAACTATATGCTAATCGCCATTCTTAATGTTCCTTCCTTATGGATAAGCTCAAAAGCTGATTGTGTTTGTATAGTGTTAATATTGCTAATTTGATTAATATTGTTTTTGGTTCTATCCCCTCATTCATGTTTTGTTTATTCATCATTATGGATCAATGTTATAAGTGTGCGATACACGGTATATGGTTGAATGCATCAGTCAATTGACATGAAATGGATGTCACCCATGGTATTGATGCATCTAGATTGATAGCAATGATAGAGTTCAATTCATGTTTGGTAGTGGCATTAACCATAGCACCCTTCTTTTGGTGGTCAAGATTTGTATTGGGTTATGAAAGATTACATTAATTGGATTGTTGATCGTCAAAATTTATACTGGATTAGGGCAGATTACATTTATTGCACTTGTGTATGTCAAATACCCACACTATCTTGATTTCCCTTACCAAAGGAGGAAATGAAACAATTTCAATCAATATTTGTTAGTTTGTTGGGTTGGGACTGGTGCTTCCTATGATATATCACCGTTTGTAACCTACTCTAGCATGTATGTATATTTGTATATTTCCTTCTATGAAGTTGCCATGTCTGTGTTTGATATTGGTACTTGTTGTACCCTAAAAGGGGTATTTAGATATTCCAGTCTGCTACTTATATAAATTAGCTGTCAGATATGCATGATAAACAAATTAAATGTGTGAATATATTGAATACATTAACTGATTCGATTTTGTTTCAGGCTTTGCAATTTCTCCTCCATGGCATCTTTTTTGGGGATTTTTGGTAGAAGACTTGCGGGGTACCAGTTCATGTATTGGTTCTTAGTCTGTAAATAGAGATTGTACTTGTAGATAAATGGCATCTGAGTTGGTTAAAGTATCGGATGACAATCATAGAACAGTGGTTAACTCAAAGAGGAGACGGGCAACGCAGTGTGCAGCAAGTATAATTGAAGCAAGCCACAAGGTGTTGTCCCTCCGGCCCAAGCATGACTCATTATTTACCGAGCTTGGCAAGCGGAAGAGATTGGTTGGATGCAAAACCAAGTGCAAGGCACACTTGAGAAAATCTTTACTTGAGAACTATACTAATTTTAGGAGAAGTGGACTGCCAAAGCGTTTATTGTATTATCAGAATGGTGAATGGAATGATTTTCCTCAGCGTATTGTTGAGTTGGTTAAAGAAGATTTTCAAATGAAGAAAGCTGCAATTGAAGTGCAGTTCCATGGTTGCCATCTAATGCTAGATGTCTTGTACATGATTCAAGTAGATTTGAAGACTGGTTCGCAGAAACCTATAGCTTGGATTGATGAATCAGGTGGCTGTTTTTTCCCTCAATTATACTCTACTAATGATGAATCTGAGCTAGAGAAAGATGATGATTTTCTGTTTGTGGAGCCAAATGAGACACATGAAATCAAGTTGCACCTTCAAATTGAAGTAAATGGAGTTAATGGCTATAATATGGTGGAATGTGCGGAAGAATCAAATACTTCTGCTAAGCGGATTAAAATTGAACAAAAACATGACAAAAATGATGATGAGCTTGATGTTAGTTCCAATTATAACAAAAAATCTAATGCACAAATGGAAGAAGTGGTTGGGGACATTCAACAGGTTGGGGACAATTTAGCCCCTAAGTTTGAAGATGTTTGTGGATCTGTAGATTTTGTGAGAAGCAAGTTCATTGAAGGCATGAACCCTTCATTAAATGTAAACATACTTGAAATTAACAGATGCACTAGTAATATGATGCAAGCTCGTTGGGAAATTTTCCAGAAGCAGGTTGAGATTACCCAAAAATTTCGTGGGGATCCAAATGTTCAGTATGCTTGGCTTGCTTCTACAAAAGATGCACTCTCTGGCATCATGACCTATGGGCTTGCACATCATGGACCCAAAATTAAGGCCACATATGGTATTGGAGTTCACCTCACATCTTTGAATTGTGCCCTCAAAAGGTTTGCACATATCAGTTATTTCCCCTTTTCAGTTCTAATGATTGGTATAAACAACATGTTATATATGGAGAGCGCTTCCTTTGAATACTATCATGTGAATTTTTTTTTCCTTGCAGGAAATATTATATTTCATTTGCCTTCTCTCTCTCTTCTTTTGACTCATTCCAACTAGTAATGTATTTTTGGGGAAGGATTGAAATTTTTCTTGTTTGCAGTGCGAGTTTTTCTGATATTGATGAAAATGGAGTGGGACACATGGTGTTTTGCCGTGTCATATTGGGAAATGTGGAACTTGTGCACCCTGGGTCTAACCAATTTCATCCAAGCAATGAAAAGTTTGATAGTGGAGTTGATGATTTGCAGAATCCAAGTCATTATATTGTTTGGAACATGAATGTGAGCACACACATCTATCCAGAATATGTTGTGAGTTTCAAGATGTCCTGCAGTGCTGAAGGTGATATTTGATATCCTATTGATTAGTCTAAAATTTGTTGCTTACGCTTAGGAAAATTTTCATACACCTTTGTATGGGAGACCGCTGGCTTAATTCTCAACCCTGGATTGGTGAATCCAACCTGGTCTTTTTGTAATTTTAGTGTTTTTTACACTACATGGATTTTTGAGTCAGTGGGCCACACGCTTGTGTGAGGTGTATGAGTACTAGGGTTTCTTGGTTTTGATTTTGTAATTTTAATTTTGTCTTATACATTTTTTTTGTAAGTGTTAAAGAATGAGATGTTCTGAATATTACTGCAGCAGCTTTGGTGGGGAAAAAAAGTCAAGTTATACCTGAGTTTACCATTTGTCAAGGACATAAGGGCCAAGCTCAATTGGATTCATCTTCTGTTGAGTCGGTAAGTGTCACATACTATATGAATCTCCTTCATTGTAGGTCTCTTTTTGCGAATTTTGTCTAGTGGGCAGAAAAGTTTTGATGGGGACAATATCTAATCTTGGCCTCTTATGCTTTAGTATGTTAATTTAAGCAGCAACTGTTAGTGCTCTCTTGCTCTCCCCCCTATTATTTGTGTGTAAATGATTCACAATTAGTAGTCTAAATAGTGCTAACCTTTGTTTTTGGTTGTCATTGTTAAGTATGTTTTCATTTATCTGATAGTCACCATTTTTTATTTCTTAGGAGAGAAATTGCCGTCCGTGCCAAGATTTTAAGGAAAAATCTCGTGGAAAGGCCCCAAGTAGTGGTTCAAGCACATCCAAGACTCCTAAATCCCCCTGGATGCCTTTCACTATGTTGTTTAATGCTATTTCTAGCAAAATTGCTACTAAGGATATGAACTCAGTGAATATTTATTATGATCTATTCCGGGTATGTTTTACCTTTTCTTCTTTCCTGTGTGTTTTTTTTTCTTTCCGTGCATTTTGATTTTATTTGATACTCCTCTAATTTTGTTTCTTTTCTTATAATTTCGTTTTGTTGCCCTTCTCTCTCTTACGGAAATATTATTAGAGCAAGAAAATCAATCGGGATGATTTTATTAAGAAGTTGAGATTGATAGTTGGGGATCAATTGTTGAGGTCTACAATAACTGGTCTTCAGTGTAAGGTATGGAAGTTTTTGTAGTTGTCTATGTGACCATTATTGCTTGATTGGGGCTATATTTGACTTGTTTTGGGGTTTGCTAATTTTAGGCTTTGTGCCAAACTAGCAGCCATTGGTACACAAAAAAAAAAATGATGAACTTGTTGCTTCTTGTTAAATGCTTTAGCTTGCTTAATTTAAATTAAGGGTACCTGTTGCTAGTACATCCTGTTTTTGTGAAGTTTTTTTTTTTTAAATTATTGTTTGGGTTTCCAATTTGTCTGTTATTAGGTATATTACACAATTTTTTCTAAATGTATGATGTACTATATAATTGAACATCTATACAATTTTACTAACATATTTAGTAATTCAATTTTAGCAAGTAATTATGTATCAAACTTATATTTACATGAAATAAGTCAATGACAGCTTGAAAATATCATGTTGTCCTATAAAATAAAATTATTATTATTATACTAAATATATATGAATGCTAACCCACGTCTCTGGATCCTTAAATATGAGGAGGGATGAATGTTAAATATACATGAATATTACTTTCTGCTGTCAATTAATTCCCCTCCCTCACCCCATCATGTGATGGGTACCCATCCCGCCCTATTAAGATCAACTATACTTTGTTGTTTTGTTTTTAAAAATAATGCAATAAACAAAATATATACGAACTTGCTATTTACCAAAAGAATAAAAAAATGCCAATCTATAAATTAACAAAATAGTAAAAACAAACATTCCAACGCTAATGTTTCAACTTTTCAACATATAAAGTGAGATTAGTGAGGATATTTTTCTATTTCTAAATCTATTTGTAACTGTGCGGACAATTTTATCCTAATCTTACTCCGGCCCCAGATCTTATCGGGTTTTAGTGTTTTCCCTCTAGCCCAGCTCCGTTATGGTCAGAACGGATTGGGTTTCTTGGTTTACCCATCCCTAAAGAGAATAGATGGATTGATTATTATACATGCACCCATACCTAGGGTCTATGTAACATGGTCCTTAACCATTCAGATGTACAACATATGAAACTTTTGGATCAGGTTTCTTGGTTTACCCATCCCTAGAGAGAATAGATGGATTTGACGCACCCATACCTGGAGTCTATGTGGCACAGTCCTTAACCATTCATATGTACATGAAACTTTTGGTTTGTTATTTACCTAATACTTCAGTTTCTTATAGATGAATATGTGCCCATAAATATATATATGCATCCTGGATTGCATAGGCATATCATTGCATGGATGTTGCAAAGGCTGGGGGTTATCGTGAGTAGAGTGTCGCTGTTAATGTTTCCTCCAATTGCTTTAGGATCTAGTAGTTTGTTTTCTTTTTGAATTTGCCTAAAAGCATCCAGGTGAACAGCTCCTGCCATGGCTGCTGATGCTTATTGCTTACATGCTGGTAATTGGTTGAATGTGATGCACCAAATATCGGCTGGTTTGATCTTTGCACCGTCAGCATGGTACTGGTTGATCAAATATTGTATACTATGCGATGTGCTAAGCTGCTGTCTCCACGTTGTTTAGAGCTCAAGAACACCTTGATGAACAGCTGTCAATATTATTGAATTTTTGTGTGGGGACTTGTTTAATGGAATCAACCCTGGATTTCTAAGCAAGCTATAATATCCATCAGTTCAAAATGTATCTGGACAACACTAACCATTTTAAAATTCAGTGGATGTAGTAGTAAGAAGGTCAATGATGGTGGAAGTGTTGCCCGGCATGGAAGGATAACAAAATACAAATTGAGGAGAAAATATTTACAAACCCCCCCTCTTTTTTCACCTCAAAATTGGTAATGATTTTGTTCAAGTCAAAGTCATTCCAACCCCCTCCCCCGAACCTTTACTTTCTTGTCTATAAAATTTTGTTGTTGGGGTGCTCTGTAATTGGCGTTCCCATTTTTTATTGTTATAATGATATGAGGGGCGGTGGAGTTTGCATGTGTGTACTCCACGATGCACTGCAAGGTCTCAAGTCTTCTGCTCTGTTATCTTGCAATTGGTGAAGAATTTTTGAGTTCGAAAGTCATTGTTGGTTGTTTGCAGTTATCATCGAATATGCCCCCCAAAGGTGCTGTGTGAGGAGCAAGAATGTTGAGGCAGTTGAGTTGGTACTGCTTCGTAGTCGGTTCCATAAAGTGTCAATTTCCTTTCTGCTGCTTCACTGGGAATTTCTGTCACCAAGCTGTGATCAATGTAGCTTGCATAATTGTAAAAGATTTGCTTCGAGTCTTGTTCCTTGTTTTATTTTTGTCAACTTGGATTTCCATTGAACTTGTTGGACTAATTCATTTTGCAATGAAAGCATGTTCTTCAATGCCTGCTTTAAGTTCCCGAACTATTTCCCAAAAACGACTATTTATTCTTCTTGGGCATATGTTGGTTGCATTTTTTGATTGTGCAAATTGAATTAATTCATTTTGATGTACTTGATTTAAAATTAAATTTGGAACTATAGAATTTGCGAGCTGCTTCTCTCTAGAATGTATTCTGTTGTAATTGGACTTGGTATTTGTTTGGTTGGGTCTTATTTTTCGGTTCTGTGTGCTTTCTAAGATGTGGCTCTACAGAAAGGACCTAGGGCTGATTCAGTGAGAAGTATGACCATTTTTGTCATGTAGAAGTTAATTGGGCTGCTAATACCGGTGGAGTTTCTATCCGTTACGCTTCTTTTTTTTTTTTTTTTTTCTTGAACTCCTTGCAAACTAGTGTGAATTCATGTGCTGCCTAACGAGGCCCAGGTATCTATAGTATTTGAAAAACAAAATTTATTTCTATTTGTTTTATTACTATTATTTTTATTATTATTTTTTTGTTGGCAGTAAATATTACTTTTATATACATTTAAAGGTTGAAATGAAAATTTAGTACTTGAATTTGAATTTGAATATGGTTAGGGTGTTTGATGGGTCGAGTGATTTTTGGATAGATTTGTGTTTAATTTATTAAGGTGTAGATTTTTTTTTATTCATTTAATAATTGAGTAGAGTTCAAAAAAGAAAAAAAATTAATTATGTAATGTGTAGAGTTTAAATAAAAAATTTGGACTTGTCTTTTCGTTTGTTGAATATTAGGCTAAGCATTTGCGAAACTGGGAAATGAAATTATTTATTTGTAAGTATTTTAATGATCATTTTAATAAAAATTTTCTTTTTGAATGAGTATGTATATATACATATATATGTTTTTGTCATTCGAATCTAACTAAAAATAATAAAAAGAATTTTAAACATTTTTCAGTTCATTTTCGTTGTTTTTACATTTGCCCTTTACTAATTTTTTTGGGTGACCTTCACAATTTTAAGTGCAGTGTGGATTCCAATAAATGCTCCACTTAGCTGATTGTACCAGTAAGCTTCTAAGAATGATAGCATTTGAAAGCATTAGTCCGTAATAGTGGGATGTGAATAAACTGGGAATTTTACATAAATATATATTAATTATATTACATACATAAATTGATGGATGTGAAACAATTTACAAAATTGTGTTGGTCTCGTCATTAGAGAGGGCGACACTCTCATCTCGTTTGTAGAATCGATGACATAGACACTGAGGACACCAGAGTTAATAAGTTCCAATGACTACACCTATTCTCGTATCGACTCAGGATTGAAACAATGGAAATTAATGGAGAGAGATAACCACACTCTCATCTCGTTTGTAGAATCGATGACATAGACACTGAGGACACCAGACTTAATAAGCTCCAATGACTACACCTATTCTCGTATCGACTCAG
>JAVXUM010000021.1:398684-409282 GCA_035590655.1 Pouteria glomerata | reverse complement strand
CCCCCCCCCCCCCCCCCCCCCCCCCCCCCCCCCCCCCCCCCCCCCCCCCGAGAGAGAAAACGACTTACAAACCGTACATTTTAAAGACCATGGAAAATGACTTCCGAGGTCCATCTCTGAGGTAAAATGTAGTAAGGAACTCAAATGCTTTGAATGGTCAACGAGGAGATAATGCGAGAGATTGATTCCTGTTGGCTTGATGTTCTTCCAGGATTAAACCCAACCTTTTGTGCACAAGCAAGGGTGAAATATCTCTCTGTTTCTTTCTTCTAGGCACAGTTTTTTGCTACCAATACCTTGAAAGTTGAATCTTATCCCAAGGAACAGTTTCCATTATAAGGGATTGGATACTAAGCTGAAAAGATAAACAAAGATCTATATACCATTTATTAATTCAAACATTTTAGGTTTGTTGTTTCCATGATGTTGGGAGCTAAGAACATTTGGGGGTCGTGTTTGCTCATGCTTACATCCTTTGTGATAGGCTATATTACATTAAGTCTGATATGAGTAGCAGGTGCGAGTATATTTCCAAGTGTCAAACCTCCCGGACCCTTGGTCTTCGGATGTTAGGATATGTTTTCAAAAACTAAGTATGGATGTGTGGACACGTCATAAACTTTTAAATATATTATATATTCTTTAATATGCTAGTATAAGATGTAGTTATTATTTAGGAATGCACTTGAAATTAAATGGAATTTAGTGAAAAATTTTGAGATTATTATCTTCCTTAGTGTGGAAAACTTGAAAATTTTGTTTGCCATTACATTTGAGATGTAGTTGTCCGAAGTCTAAGATATTTGAAGGGAGCACTTGGGAGAGGGTTGTTGTACCATGACAATGAATATACTTTAATACAAGGGTATGTAGACGCAGTTTGAGTAGAATCATAATCAAATAGATGGTCTATTAGTTGTTATTGTGTCTCATTGGAGGAAATCTAGTGTCATAGAAGAGCAAGAAACAAACAGTAGTAGTAAAGTCAAGGACAGACTTAGAGTATAGAGCCATGGCTCATACCTTATGTGAGTTAGTTTGGTTATAATAGACAGACTTAGAGTATAGAGCCATGGCTCATACCTTATGTGAGTTAGTTTGGATATAATATATGATGAAAGAGTTAGGAGTTCATCACCTATGCTCTATGGAGCTTTTGTGCAATAATTGGACTACTGTTCATATTGCTTACAATCTAGTCATTTATGAAACAACTAAACATATTGAGGTGGATTGTCACTTTGTTAAAGAAAAGATTTTGCAAACATTATCAAGACTAGTCATGTCAATTCCGTAGACTAGCTTGTAGACTAGCTTTCTGATTATTTGTTAACTAAAGCAATTGAAGGGTTTTGAGTTAAATATATTTGTGACAAGTTTAAAATATATGATATATATACTCCAATTTGAGGGAAGTGTTAGAAAATATTACAAATATATATATACAAAGTTGGTTTATTCTTTTTCATAGTATAGGAAATTGGATTAGGTTATGAGTCTATTGTGATTCTATTTCCATACTTGTACGTATGAACATGATATGTGACTATTTGGTTGTCTCCTCAAGGGTTGAATGTTTTCAGTTCCTTTGTGTGGTTGTCTCCTCCCCCCATCCCCCAAAATTTATCCTTAGAATGCTGGGAACAAAATTTTTTCAACTTTTGGAAATTTGATTTTGGGTGTATTAATACATTATTTTCTCAATTGGCAGGCACAAGACAAGGTTACATATTGGGCAATTGGTGAAGGATACTTCAGCTAAACTTAAGCAAGCCAGTGAAACAGATCATCGTATTGAAGTTAGTGTAAGTTTAATTCCCTGTCAGTATTGGACTTGGAGCTTCATCCCTCTCCCCTCTTTCTCATGAATCTTTTGCTTTGTTATGCTTTCCAGTATCCTGTTCACGAAGGTTGTTCTTTGTTGTGCCTATGTGTCATACACGGAACTTTCATGGGCCTTCGTTTGAGTGGGATTTGAGAAACTGTTTATTTTCAAATTTGTGAGGTTGCATAAGAAATTACTGTTGAGCCAGTTATTTTTAATTGCTTAACATGTTTAAGTTAATATCATTGATGTAAGTGGCTGAATGAGGCCCCTCTTATAATTCTCTCTGTGGTGGGTTGTTGAATGCCATCTTTTAACTACAGGCCAACAAGAAGATAACAGATGCTAAACTTGCTAAAGATTTCCAAGCAATTTTGAAAGAATTCCAAAAGGCTCAGCGTCTTGCAGCTGAAAGGGAGACAGCATATACCCCTTTTGTTCCGCAAGCGGTTCTTCCTTCAAGGTAGTTATATTTGCATTTCAACAGTTGGGTTTGAATCTTGCTTCACCAATTGTGTGCACGAACTAGTTTCTGAAATGAAAACATCCACTTGTCCCCATTGCTAATGTTTGTGGATTTATTATATCCAACTGAACAGCACGGCCAGTGAGATTGATGCAAGTTCTGATAGGACTCCAGAACAGCGTGCTCTTCTTGTTGAATCTAGAAGGTGATTTACTCTAATTTAAAACCATCTAGTTATTATTTTAAGTTGTATATCCACAGTTAAATAACATACATGGATATAGATATACATGTGTTTGGCTTTCTTTGAAGTATCACATTGCAAATACTCTCGTGTTGATTCTTTCAATTTATCTATTCATTTTTTTTACTCTGTGGGGATGTTTTTTTTCTCTCCTTGGGGTTGGGGGGGGGGGGAGTGGGTGTTCTAAATCGCAGTATTATTTTAATCTGAACGTTAATTTACTGTGCTTGTTTTGCATGCTTACA
The DNA here is from genome assembly GCA_035590655.1 of Pouteria glomerata. Taxonomy (NCBI): domain Eukaryota; kingdom Viridiplantae; phylum Streptophyta; class Magnoliopsida; order Ericales; family Sapotaceae; genus Pouteria; species Pouteria glomerata. Next base: position 406,502 of record JAVXUM010000021.1, on the reverse strand, counting down.
TTCCATGTAAGGGCTCTAAGAAGCAGAAACACTTCTTGGGGTTCATGTCTTTGTTCATCACATGCTGGAGATTGGCATTTGTTGGACTACCTTGACGCATGCTGGACATGTGTCTGAATGTTTGCTATTGTATTATTATTAACATGCTTTGGACATACATTGAGCAGAATGTCTGCCAGTTGGGGGAACATAGGTGCATAGGGTACAATTGAGGTCTTTCACATATTTGTGAAAAAATGGAGGCAAATGGCTGCTTTAGGTTTTGCCAATTATTGAAACCCTAGACCCTAACAAATTTCTATCTGTTTATTACTTGTGGCTCCTTAAAGTAACATATTATTGCTTTTTTTGCAACTGATTTTCTAATAGATACTGTTGATAAATTATTTTTGTCTTCTTTCATGTTGTGGATGATGTATTTGTCATCATCTTGTCTGATATTTATGCTGATGTTCTTCTGTATTGGATACGGGAGGGATGTCAAGTGAAAAAAAAGGGCAACCTGTTGCTTGGGGCACCCATATTGCAGGGTCGGGGGAGGATTAGATGTTACTTTCCCTAAATCTTGACCTAGTTCTTTTGAGGATCATCTCTATTGCAATAGTGGTGTATACGGGGCTCAAAAGTGTATACTACAAAGCTAGTGTCTACCAAACTGTTTTCATTCAAATCCAAGACTAGTTGTGAGTTTTTCGTGCAAATCATTAACAGATTTTTTACACTAAAAATTCTCGAGTTGAAGCAAGGGTTGTTTTCTCTTGCAATCCTTTGAATTTTCTTGTTATAAATCCCAATCCCTGAGTCTCAAGAGTCCCAACCAATCTTGCTAAGCCCAGCTTCACCCAATGCCTGAGTGATGGAGTTGATGATGGATCTTTGTAACTGTCTGATGAGGTCTGATTCTTCAATTGACCTGTTTTGAGTCTCATTCCAAAGATGTTAATGTGAAGTAGGCCTCTCCAAACCTTCCTTCCGCTTCCCTATGGAGATCTGTTTAATTAAGGAATATTGACATCCTAGATAAGAGAAACTCTCGCTTGTCCTTGCATCACCTCTGTTTGACCAAATTTGAGCAGGAATCTCATAATCAGTTTCTCTACTTTCTATTGTAAACATTTCTGTCCTTCCCTCAATCTAGTACCCTTAGCCTGTCATTTTGTGCGACAGGCAGGAGGTTTTGCTGTTGGACAATGAGATTGCCTTTAACGAGGCTATTATTGATGAAAGAGATCAAGGAATACAAGAAATCCATCAACAAATAGGAGAGGTGAATGAGATTTTTAAAGACCTTGCGGTGCTGGTCCACGAGCAAGGATTTATGATTGGTAAGTTGGGCACTTTCCACTTTTTGTTTGCATTTTGGCACTTCTGGTTCGTGTTGTTAAATGCCATGGAGATTTGCATTTCAGATGATATTGGCTCCAACATTGAGGGTGCTCATGCTGCAACTGCGCAGGGAAGATCCCAACTTGCCAAAGCAGCAAAGACTCAAAGATCAAACTCATCTCTGGTAATTTGTGATCAGTTTCTGATATTTTGTTTGTGGAAAATTTTGACTAGTTGTTAGGTATTGTTTCTTGTAGGCTTGCCTGTGGAAGGACCCTATCAGTTAATCTTTTCATTGGCTTATATTGTCGTATTAAGTTTATCAAGGCTGTAAGTTTTGGGAGGCCCAAGCATGTAGTTGATTCCATCTTCATTGAATTAACATGGCGATTTTTTAACCATAAGTTAGTATTTGGATTTGGATAAGCCACTGAAAAAGGGGGGTGGGGTTGTGGTGTTACCATTACATTAGGATTGACTTTGATGATGGGCTAACTCAAGTGGGAAAGGCACCCCCATTATACAAAAGGTTATGGGTTCAAATTATCCCAGCCGCGTTCCTCTAATAAATACAATTGACTTATAAAAAATAAAAAAACATTACGATTGAATTTATTAAAAATGGTGACCTTGGAGAAGTGGAAAGTTGGTTCCATTGTGACTCGAGAGTCCAGGGTTTGAACTCTGAAATCAGCTCTTCGCTTGCAATGCTTGAGTCCTGTGTACCTCAGTTGTCTTTTTTTTTTTTTTTTTTAAATTTTATTGACTTTATAACTGGGAATATGAGCCATTTAGGATGGTATATATGTTTGTAGTTAACCACATTTCAATTAATAAACCTGGAGCGGATTTTCTTTTGATTTGTGTAAGTCATGTATTGATAAAGCTAAATTACCACTTGGAAAATATGCATGCGTGCTCGCGTGTGTATATATATACTTTCTCAAGTCCATCTTGAATGTTTCAGAGTTTAATAACTTTCATTATCTTACGTTAAGCTTTTGTCTTTAACACAGACCTGCTTGCTTTTGGTAATATTCGCTATTGTGCTTCTGATCGTGATCATTGTTCTTGCGGCTTAATAAAAACTTATCTCTGCAATTCAATGATATAAGTACCTCAGAATTGCCCTACGAGAAGATGGTACCTGTTAGCTGGTATCTGTTTTGGTTCATCGTGTTTTACTGACGCATTGTTGCGGATTGAGGTGTGGATGTTTTTTTATTCTAATTTATCATAGCTCTATAGTATGTGTTTATAGCATTAACTTTTTCTTTTCTTTTTTAATTTATTTATTCAGCGGGGGAGGGTTTTGTGTTGTCTTTTGTAAATTGGGGGTCTGGGTTTGAGGGTGTGGTACGGCTTGTTATAATCTCTTATCAATAAAAATTCATTATTCTTTTGTGGGTTCTTTGCTGTTGAACTAGAATTTCATCATCATTGTATCCACTTTTGGAGCTTCTCTGTGAAAGAGCCCTTGCGAATGTTGGTTATTTGATTGATCCTACCTTCATTATTGTGTTGCTAGCAAATGAATATGAGAGAATTTTGAGCCAATGCAATTTGAGAGCACTGTGCGCAACGAGTGAGCCTGTGCGTGTATTTGTAAACAGGATTCGACCTTGTGTGTGTGTGTAAACGGGGAAAAAACAGGCCCTACAATTTTTGGCGGCACCAGGGGGATGCAAATCCTAGAGATTAATTATTAAGGTGGTATTTGTTTTTCTATTTTTGTTTTTCATTTTTTGTTTTGAACTCATTTTTTGTTTTACTTTTTTGAAAACAAAGAAAATAGTTAAAATATATTGCTTTTAAAATGTGTTTTAAAAAATAAAAAATGTTTATACATGAAATATAAAATAGTAAAAATTCATTTCGAACATTTTTAACTTAAAATAAAGAAAATTTTAAAATAAGAAAAATAAAGTATTTTTTGTTTCTTTATTTTAGAATTTTTAAAATATAAAATATGTAAAATAAAAAATAAAAAAATAAACTAAATGGAACCTTAGAGTTTCAAACAGAACACATGAGAGAGAATATTTCACAAATGACAAGAAGAGATGTGACGGTAGGGAAACAGCCATTCATTTAAGTGTGTTTAAAGTTGTATAAAATAAAAAATTAATGTCTTAAGTTTTGTGTAATGAGTATAAAATTATATAAAATTTAAAAATTGTCTCATTTTTTGTATTGTGAATAAAAAAATAATATTTTATAGTCTCATAATTTGTATTTATAAAAATTTGTAAAGATTTGTAAAATTTTATTTTATTTTGTAATTAGCCAAACGCAGCCTAATTGGTGTTCTTAACCGTCCGGTAGGTGTTCTTAACCGTGAAAGGACGCAAATGAATGAAGTAAAGTAATTTTGCGTTTAAACTTGCCTTTTTTATTAAATGAACGAGTTTAATTGAGTCTTTTTTGGGCTAACTGAGCCCATGTTACTCGTGAATGCAAGATTTATTTATGCTGCAAGTTTGAGGAGAGAATTTTTACACCTACAATTTAATATGAGATAGATATAGTTTATTAGTGTGTTATTTACAATATTGTAATAAATCAATAGTGTTCTTAATAAATTTTAAATTCACTAAATTGAATGGTATTATAGTAAAAATATAAATTTTGTATTGTAAGAAATAATAGTTCAAAAAATAATTAATGATACAAAAATAATTCAACTAAATATAAATAAATTGTAATATAATTTTTAAAATGAGAAATACATTATAACATAAAGACAATAATTAATATATTATTATTTTTAAATGTATAGTATTTAATATATATAAATACCAAAGAAACTCCAACTCTTAATCGTTCATTAAATGAGCGAGTTAAGCTAAATCCCTAATCAACAAAGTCCGAACATGATCACGAATGATTGGATTTATTTATAACTCTCTTAACCATAATTTTGTTTTTTTCTATTTACAACTCTTGTAAAACTCGGCTCATACTCAGGTGGGCCGACACCGCTACCCGTTAGATCCACCATTTTTCAGAAAAGAATAACGTAATTAGTTTATAATTTATAAATTTATTTTCTAGACCTACTTTGTTATAATATAGGCAAACGGACCGTTAATACATCTTTTTTTTTCTCAATTAAAAACTAAAAAAAAAAAAAAATCAATTTCAAATCCATTTTATAAAAAATAGCCTGCGCGACACGATTCGACTCGGCATGTAAATGCTCTAAAACAATGGGTCAGACAAATGAGTTAAGCAGGCCGGCCCAAAAACGTTCTAATGCACGACCTGTGCATTATGCCTGCAATATGGATTCACAAAAAAGGTAAAACTATATAGTAAAGTGAAAAAATTTAATAAAAATCTAAATTTAAAAAAGAGAAAAAAAAATTAATAAATGTTAATAAAAAATAATTTATACTTAATTAGTGACAATTTTACCCTTCTTTCCCTTTTTTTTTGGTTTACAATCTCAACAGAAATGCAATTATAGAGAAGGAGAAATCCCTCGTACTGCATGTTCTTCGCTGCATTGATGCATTCAATTTCCTTCCAAGATTGGAAGCTATGAGCCTATTCATATTCAAGTTCTACGTATAATTAATGTTGGCAAGAAAAAAAAAAAATGTAAAATGCCATAACAACGGAGGAAGTGGTCATGAGGTGAAAATGAAGAATAAAAATGAAGAGAGTTTCAAATGGCTGCAGATTCAGGGAAAATTTTTCCCCGAGTAAATAGACGCCAGGACAACTAAGACAGCTGATACAACAGCCGAAATGAAGGTAACAGCAGAGACAAATGCAGTGTGCTCCTTCATACCACAAGGAATGTCCCACCAGACATGGGTCCGAGATTCAGCAACATTACCTCTTGGCGTAAATAAACAACTTTGATCCTCCAATTTCCCTTCAATTTTACAGTGCATGAATATGTCAGGTCTCCCAAATTCAACTCTTGAAAAGCCAGCTTCTCTTACCGGCTGAAAAAAGGCATCAAATTTAATAAGCAATCTTACATGGATGCACCAGCAAATGAATCGGGTTTCGATATTGAAAACCATATGTATCATTGATTCGGGTCAGAGTGTTGACCATAGCCACAGGCATGTTTAATTTGGGCAGCGTTGAATTTAAAGAACCCACAAATCCAAAAGCAAAGAGACAAGGCTAAATACTCAAGATTGTTGCTGTTCTTCATCTATTCGTAGAGTGAAATGGTGTGCTTTTAGATGCTAGCTCTGTTCTTTGGCACGAGAACTATTTCAAGTAAACATGTGCAAAAGGTGCAACCTAAGAATCACATATATGGATACAGGATGTACATGGATGTAGATATGGCAATTTTGAAAAAATAAATAAATAAATAAATAAAGATATGAATATGGTGAAATATGATGAAAAAAAATAAAATTTTTATTAGTTATACATGCGAATGACATACACAAGAACTAATTCAAAACATAATTCGATATATAAAACACAGTAAATATAAGACATAAAATTTTATGATTTTAGAGTCTCGACTATTCACTTCTATATCTGTTATAACCGTATATATGAATAATAAATGAGCAAATGTTTGGATATGCCAAACGACATGTCTGATACATATGACGATGTGTGTCCTTAAATTATATGTGGCTAACACGTGTTAAATACATACACAATATCTATTTGTACAACCCGAGTGAATCGCGAATTGTCTGTCTGTGTCACTTATGCAGAAATATTGAACCAAATATGCTTCATGTGCTAGTTTATTTATCCAAACAAATTTTCTTTTATTTATTCCCTTTACATTTATTGGTAAGAATACATTCAAGGCTGATCCACCAACCAGAAAAATCGAGATTTGAGATGAATTTAATAAACATTAATATTGTTTCCAACAAGAAATTTTGATTTTTTTTTTTTTTAATCTTTCTTTGCCTTTTCCTTTTTGTTTTTTTTTTTTTTTTTTTTTTTCCAGAATTTCTTTTCAAATACCTGATAACGTGCATGTAATGGAAGCTCAATGCTGATTTCCATTCCATTGCTATGTCCTGATAATATGTTTGGACCAACATCCATGTGAACCTCAACAACAGACCGATTAGAAACCACTGAAGGCAATTCCAAATTGGTGTCTCCAAAGACAGCTGCATCTGTAAAAACTGCACAAAACAGTACAAAAACATAAACCATGAATATTTTAAAACCAAAAAAACGCATAAAGCATGGAATGATAACAGTCATTATAACCTCACTTCAACAAAAACAGTAGTAGTTTACCACCACGCTGGAGAAGATGCTGAAGCTCAAATGGATCTGCAAAAATCCCCAAGGGCAGTCTTTCCACGATTATGATACTGCAGAAGTGTCTGTATTGATCAGCTATGGGATCTGGCTGGACACTCAGTCTAATTAATGTAGACAGGCGACGATGAGAACCTTCACCATTTATACAACGGTCCAGAAATGACAGCCTTGGCACAAGATTGAGTTTATCTTGCAGCATTCCACACAAGCCAAGGCGAAGTTCATCTTTTATGAAATTTTGGAAATCAGAATCGACCAAGCTATCGTGTTTCTCAAAATAAGGCTCTGTAATATATCTCTGTAAACAAAGAAAGCCAATTGTAGTTTGTGAGCTTCACATCAGAATTTGAGTCACACTTGCCCTCCCAAAACTGGAAGTCGAGAAAGAGACAGGGTGGACATACATTCAAGAGCTAACTACAAATAGGATGGACCAAATATGGCAACCAAAGAAGCAGAAAAAAAGATACAGGACTATTTGTACAACACATTGACCGCTGCTACTGTTAGTCACTCAACCGCAACTTATGGATCATAATTAACAAAGTAATCAAAAGAAGGAAAGTGCAAAATTTAAAATCACATTGAACACACCTTCAATGGATTTTATAGGTTAATATGCTGCTGAGACCTTCATGCATGGTATCAATGGCAAAGATGCGAATGTAATTAGATGAAAATTTACTAAACCATTATAGATAGTTGAGAGACAAGACCCTAGTTTCATGCTGAACATCAATCTACCGCAAACCTCCTCCTTTATTTGACCACAACTAGTTTGGGAATAAGGCTTTGGTTGAATTAAGTATTACAGACAGGTGTGCATATGTGCCGAGCAAGAAGTATCTTGAACAATAACATTAATATCAGAAAACTGGCCAATAATGAAATATCTTACAACAAACCCCATGTTGGAAAAAAAAAAAAAAAAAAGTAAACAAAAAATTCATAAAATAGCGGCAACAAGAAATGTGATTCACTAACCTCACTTGATATGCTCTTGCATGCACGGAGTGCCAGCTGGATTCCCACTAGCAGGAAAATTTGTATCTGAAGTTGTTTTCGAGCTTCCATATAGTACCGAAACAACGCAAACAGATTAGCTACTCTTTATTCTCTGCAATTACTGATAGACTGTTTCCAAAGCTTTTTACTGCCCCAATCAATTTCTTTCCAGTATTCTGCTGCAGTCTTATCACTGTCTCAGTCATATCCAGG
>JAVXUM010000021.1:266104-276290 GCA_035590655.1 Pouteria glomerata | reverse complement strand
GGGGTAGTTCTTCTCATGTGTCTTCAGTTGTCTAGAGCCATAGGCGACCACCCTCCCTGTGCTGCATCAATACGCATCCCAGTCCTTCTCTTGAGGCGTCACAATAAACAGAATACCCTGCTCCCATTTCTGGGATGATGAGTACTGGGGCGATGTTCAACCTCCTATTTATCTCCTGGAATGCTCGCTCACAAGCTTCATTCTATTCAAACTTTACCCATTTCCTTGTCAGCCTAGTCATTGGAGTTGCCAACCGTGAAAAGTCCAGCACAAATCTACGGTAGTACCCAGCTAGTCCAAGAAAGCTTCTAATCTCAAACACAGTTTTGGGCTGAGACCACTCTATAATGGCAGCAATTTTGGAGGGATCTACTGTTACTCCCTCCTGGGATACCACATGACCCAAAAACTTGACTTCTTTCAGCCAGAAGTCGCATTTGCTCAACTTGGTGTACAATTGGTGGTCTTTTAATCGCTAGAGTACCAACCTGAAGTGTTGTTCATGTTCCTCTTCAGGCTTGGAGTACACCAACACATCGTTAATGAATACCAGCACAAACTTATCTAAGAACTCCCTGAAGACCCTATTCATTAAATCTATGAAAACTGCTAGGGCATTTGTCAATCCAAATGGCATTACCAGGAACTCGTAGTGACCATACCGAGTCCTGAATGCCATCTTGGAAATTTTATCTATCCGGATCCTCAGTTGATGGTAGCTCGACCAAAGATTGATTTTAGAAAAGACCACCAACCCCTTCAACTGGTCAAATAAGTCATCAATCCTCGGCAACGGGTACTTATTCTTTATGGTCACTCGGTTCAGCTTTCGGTAGTCTATGCATATCTAAAATGTCCCATCTTTCTTGGCCGCAAATAGTGCCGGTGCACCCCAAGGTGAGGTGCTTAGCCTAATAAAGCCCTTAGCCAACAAATCTTCCAACTGCATTCTCAACTCATCAAGTTCAACTGGTGCCAACCGGTAGATAGGGATAAAAATAGGTTCCGTGCCTAGAACCAAGTCAATACAAAACTTTACCTCACGCTCAGGTGGCAACCCTGAGAAGTCATTTGGGAACACCTTAGGAAATTCATTAATAACTCTTGGCAATTCAAGCTTCTATCCTCCGTCCCCATCCTCTAAAACCATACATGCAAACAGAGTACATAATTAATTATTCCACGACCATCCCAGAATGACATGTCGTATAGTTTACCCAGATCTGCAAAGAAACAGATTAAAGCCCCCTCCGGAGTAGATAAGATTACCCTTTGGTCACGACAATCAATTTTGGCTTGGTGTGATACAAGCCAGCTTATCCCAAGGATTACATCAAAACCTCTTATCTCTAGGACAATTAAATCGCAAAGGGACACCAATTCTCTCCCATAAAATACATCAGTTACCCGCAGCTCACAATCCTTACACATGGTGGTCAGAGAGGAAAAGCCTGCTACTGGTGTCTCAACATGCAATAGCAAATCCATAGAACTAGTCTCTAACCCCAATGCAGATGCAAATCTGACAGAAATAAAGGAGTGGGAAGCTCTAGTATCTAACAATACAATGGCAGAGAAACAAGACACTCGAAAACTACCTCGAGTCACCATGGGCTCTACTGATGCCTCATGCAGGCATATAGCAAAAACTCTCCCCTGTGCTTGGTTGCTTGGTGACATGCCCATTCTCTGTCCTAATGGAGCTCCCCTTGGTGGTGGTGAGGCTCTGCTCTATGCTGGAGGGCCTCTGGGTGACACCTGCTACTGCACTGAATGAGGGGTGGAGGAGCGGCTGTCCTGATAGCCTTGACTCATTGGCCCTGTCCTCCTCCTAGTGCCTTCCATGGGATGTGAGCAAAATCTCTGAAGATGGCCCGTCTGCCCGCATCGGTAGCACACCCTACTCTCCACCATAGGCTCACTACTAGCTCGACTGGCTGATTCCCGCTGTCTCAGCAAGGGGCAGTCAGATCTCATATGCTCCGGCTATCTGCAGTAGTAATTGATGGGTTGCCGTGGAGTCGCCCCTTCTGCTCTCCTCCCTTACCTGGGTGCTGTGCTGCCTGTCTGAGTCTGCTACACCTGGGAGGTAGATGTGCTTCCTCTTACTCTTTTCTTACTGCTCTCCCCCTCCTGCTAGCTCCCCACACCTCTCTCACGGCGGCTCTCCACAATCGTCTTCGTCTCGCTGAGGTCTCTCCCTACCATCATGGCCCGATTAATAAGCATCCCATAATCATCTAAACCTAGTGGGACCATTCTATTCTGCATTGCCGGCTTCAGCCCTCTTTTAAACTTACGGCACCGTAGGCAAGCAGTGGAGATCAACTCTGGGGTATACTTTGACAAGGCAGAGAATTTCCTTTCGTACTCCAAGACTGTCATACTGCCCTGAATCAGATTAGCGAATTTTTTCCTCTTTGTATCTCGTAGCGCCTGTGGGAAGAGCTGATCCCTGAATTTGTCTTTAAACTGATCCTAGGTGAGGCCCTCTGCTCCATCTGCCTCCCTTAGGCTATGCCACCATGTTGACGTGCTGCTTACTAGCTGAAAGGCTATCATTTGATGCGGTCAACGGGTTCCACAATCCCCATGGTCGCCAATAGATTTTCACATTCCTCTAGAAACTGTTCCGCCATCTCAGTATCTGCTACCCAACATAAGTAAGAGACTTCATCCTCCTAAATCTCTCTAGTGAAGTAGCACCTGCCTGTTCCTGTGGTTGGGGTCCTGCCCTCATTCCCCCAGCCAAAACTGCCATAGTAGTTGCCATCTGCTGTAACAATACGCCTGTGTCAACTGCTGTGGGCTGTGGTATGTCGGGTACCCCAAGGAGCGCCTCCTCAACTCCAGGCATCTGTAGGGCCTTCGCTGTTACACCATAGTGGGTCCCCTGCTCATGCTGGACTGAGGCACTGGCTTATTCCTGTGTTGGGGCATCTCCCCTGCCCATATGCCTACCCCAGCCTCGGCCCCTCACTCCTTCTTCACGTCGTGGCAGCATTCTTTCTACACGTCACAAAATAACACACCAAGGTAAGTGCCACTAGTATTAACATTAAACACTATACGAGACGAAGTAAATAAAATGCATATAAACACCCAATAATTAACATATGTGCCACCTAAGCATGCACAAGGATATGTAAAACGTCCCATGTCCCTAGGTATTCTGACCTAGGCTCCGATACCATCCTGTCACAGGTTTATACATAGACATGTTTAGGCCCTTAAATTATAGGGGCAGTTTTGTGGGTCCATTGCATGACTGCCGTGTTGCTTTGATGCTTTTAACTACATTCTTCATATTATGTTTGTTTCTCACTCACCCATCGGGTTCCCGGATCCGGGGCTTGATAACCTAGTTACGACATAGGTGTTTGGGGCACATGAGTAAGAGGGCTATGATAGTTTTAAGCAAACAAGGGTTGTTATATGGTCAGAGAGTAGGAAAGTTGAACTTCTGTAAACATTGTCTTTGGCAAGCAATGTAGAGTCAAGTTCAGTAAAGCCATTCACAGAATTAAAGATACACTGGACTATATCCATTCTGACATTTGGAATCCCTATAGGGTTTCGTCAAAAAGTGGATCAAAATATTTTGTGACTTTTATTGATGATTACTCAAGAAAGGTCTGGATTTATTTTTTAAAACACAAAGATGAGCCGTTTTCCAAGTTTAAACAGTGAAAGGCCATGATTGAGAAACAAACAGCAAAGAAAATTAAACGTCTCAAGAATGACAATTGTCTTGACTTCTGTTCAGCAGAATTTGATGAATTCTACAATAATGAAGGAATTGTGAGGCATCGTGCGGTCAGGAAAGCACCTTAGTAGAATGGTGTAGCAAAACGCATGAATAGGGCACTTTTGGAGAGAGCTCGTTGTTTGCTCTCTAATGCTAGTTTGGAAAAATATTTTTGGGCTGAAGCAATTTCAACAGCTTACTACTTGGTGAATCGATCTACATCAACTCAATTGAGTGTAAGACTCCTAAAGAGGCGTGGTTAGGTAATCCTGCTGACTATTTTAATTTAAGAATTTTTGTTTGCCCAGCCTATGCACATGTTAATGAAGAAAAGCTCGAGCCACAAGCCAAGAAGTGCATTTTTTTGGGATATGGATCTGGGTTGAAAGAATACAGATTGTGGTGTCCTGATCCTAAGTCATCCAAATTCATTATCAACAGAGATGTTACCTTTGATGAATTAGTCATGTTGCATCCAAGAAAGGAGTGTGTTGATCAAGGTAAAAACCTTGATATTGGAGAAAGAGTAGAGTTTGAAAGTGGACCCTTCAAAGAAAATACTGTTTCTAATAAGCCCATTGGAGAAGATGAGCAACATATAGGAACAGATAATTCACAATCTGGATAACCATATAGTATTGCTACCGGTAGACAGAAGAGAATTATCAGACAGATAATTCACTACTTGGATGACCATATAGTATTGCTACCGGTAGACAGAAGAGAATTATCATACCACCTTTGAGGTATAATGATTCTGATTTTATCTCTTATGATTGGACCATGGCTGAAACAATTGAATTTCAAGAACTTGTAACATATCATAAAGCTGTTACAAGTAAAGAGTCTACGCAATGGACTATTGTTATGAATGAAGAAATTGAGTCTCTTCGAAGAAATCTGACTTAGGAGCTAGTGAAACCGTCTAAGGGCAAAAGAATTGTTAGGTGCAAATGGGTCTTCAAAAGAAAAGAAGTAAGCCCAGGAAGAGAAGACACATAATACAAGGCACGTTTGGTGGCAAAGGGCCATAGTTAAAAGGAAGGTGTGGACTTCAATAAAGTTTTCTCACCAATTGTGAAACATAGCTCAATTCGTGTGTTGCTTACTATGGTTGCCATGTTTAACTTAGAGCTTGAACTGCTTAATGTTAAAACAACTTTCTTACATGGTGAGCTTGAAAAACAGATTTACAAGTATCAACCAGAAGGGTTCGTTGTTGCAGGAAATGAGGACCATGTTTGCTTATTGAAGAAATCTTTATATGGCCTGAAACAATCACCTAGACAGTGGTATAAGCAGTTTAACATATTCATGATCGAGCATGGTCACTCTAGAAGTAAGCATGATAGTTGTGTTTACTTCAAAAGTTGGCAGATAGTTCATTTGTGTATTTGTTATTGTATATTGATGACATGCTCGTTGCTGCAAAGGACATGTTTAAGATTATCAGGTTAAAAACCTAACTTAGTGGTGAGTTTGAAATGAAAGATTTAGGTCCAGTAAAGAAGATTTTGGGTATGGAAATTTATAGGCAAAGAAAATCAAAAAAGTTGTACTTGTCACAGAAAGGTATATTGAGAAAATACTTGAACGCTTTGGTATGCAAAACTCTAAACCTATGAGTACTCCACTTGTTGATCATTTTAAACTTTTAGTGGCTTTATCACCACAGTCTGAAAAAGAAGAGATAGATATGCTAGTGCAATTGGAAGTCTCATGTATGTTATGATATGTACTTGTTCGGATATTTCACATGCAGTTAGTGTTGTGAGCAGATATATGGCCAATCCTGGTAAGGCTCACTGGCAGGCCGTGAAATGGATATTTCGATACTTAAGAAGCACTACAGATATTGGTTTAGTATTTGATAGTAGTGATACAAATAACACTACTATTGGGTTTGTGGATCCAGATGATGCTGCCGATCTTGATAAGAGAAGCTCTCTGATAGGGTATGTTTTCACTCTCTCAGGTTCTGTCATTATTTGGAAAGCAACATTACAGACAACAGTTGCTTTGTCTACTACAGAAGCAGAATATATGGCAATAACTGAGGCAGTGAAAGAAGCTATTTGGTTAAAAGGCTTGTTTGGCAAATTAGGTTTGAAAGAGGATCATACTGTGGTATATTGTGATAGCCAAAGTGCCATACATTTGACCAAAAATCAAATATATCAAAAGAGGACTAAGCACATTGATGTCAAATATCATTTTGTTCGAGAAATTATATCTCAAGGGTATATTGGGATTCGGAAGATTGGTACGGCAGATAATCCAACTGATATATTGACTAAGCCTGTTCCTGTTCAGAAGTTCAAGCATTGGTTGAACTTGATTGGTGTTTATTCCATTTGAAAGGCCCTATAAGGCATTATGGAGAAGATAGGAGATGATCGAGATTGCCCACACATGGGGCTTGAGGAGGAGAATTGTTGAGACATGTCAGCAATCCCATGTTGGGAAATATTAAAACTTTGTCTCATCCACTCATTTTTGTGGTGTCCAGCTTATCATTATATTGAGTTAGCTATATTAAGCATATGTCCATATATAAAAGGGAAGCTTGGGAGAACGGGAAAGTGCAGATAAGAAAAAAAAAAAAAACAAAAAAAAGAATAGAGAAGGAACAATAAAGAAGTTTTGTAGAGAGGTGTGAGAGAAAAATTAAGTATTTGTTTTTTAGAGTGAGATATATTTCGGGTACATTTTGTCTCAATTTGTCACAACACTAATTTTAGTAGTTAAGGATAACTTTTATAATTGAGATGAAAAGTAAAACATCACGTCTAAAAATTGTGATATTTATATATTTTTGTAATAATACAATGACAAAATAATTATAATTCACTTATCACATAAATAAACTTTACAAATAATTTTAAAAAATTAATTTCTTTTAAGAATTAAAATTCCAAACCTAATTAGTTGAACAATGCAGCGCTCTCCACTCGCTCTAGCCTTTCCAACATCGACTCTCTCTGAAAATTCTGTATTTCTTCAAATTCTCCCTCTAATTGTTATTTTTCAGTATTTAATTGCCATCACATGTTGAGTGAAGCATTGCATGGAGGCTCCATTGACGATTTGTTGTTGTTTCTTGTTCTCTTAAGAAGGGGCGCATTGATTTGGCGAAGCAATCTAGACATGGAATATGGACGTGTCGACTAGTGAGCAAATCACTACTTACATTTCACCCTTTGTATGTTCGTGTTCATACAGATATATGTTTGTATTATGTGAATAACAGTATCAGTGTGCGAATATGTACATGCAATGGATTTCTAAAAAAAGTTGCGTAGATTATTTTCATGGTTTTGGGTTTGAATCGGATGGCTTATTTTCATGGTTTATGGTTTAAATGCAGGTGAAATTTTCAACAATGCATTAGTTATTTTAGTTGGTTGTGTTAAGAAAAAATGAACTTTAGAAATTTTGTTGAAATTTTAAGAATGTTGGGGTTTAGTCTTGACAAGGAAGGTGGTAATAGAAAATATTTAATTAGAGTAGACTACTTTTGTAGTGAGCAACATCCAACTATATTGTCATAAATTTTAAATTATTAATACATTTGGTTAATTTTGAAATTCAAAAATTCTGTCCAAAATTAGTCTAGTTCTATTATTAACGATATAGCATATTTAATATGAAATTTGGCACCCTATGATTAAGAGTTAATCACCACATGGTAGGTTACACTCATAGAATATTTTCTTCTTTTAACAATCTAGTATCTTTATAACTTTTTAATTTCTTTAAATGCTCCTTAGTAAGGAATGAGCCAGCCAAGTTATTCGTTAACTATTTGATCTTAACTTGATAATAGTTGGATTTGATCTCGATTCAAAATTCATTAAAATCAAGCTCGTGGTAATTTTAATTCGATTAAATTTCAAATCATGCTTGAGACTTAAGTTGTTTAGCTTAAAAGTCTGTGAGCTAGCTCAAAAAAGATTTTAACACTTCTCTATCTCATTTTGTATTCATTTCATTTCGCCCAATTATATATAAAATTTTAAGTTTTGCCTATTCTAAAAAATGTGTGCCATTTTGCATTTGTCCAACATTGTTCAATTACATATAAAATTTCAAATTTTGTCTTTTATAAAGAGGGCCTACTAATAAATGGAAGTTAAATTATTGGGTAAAGTAAGATACTATTGTGGGCCTTGTATAATAAATTATTTTATTTATTAAAAATAAAAACAATTAATTCTAAAATAACCTTATATAATAACTAATTTTATTGATTAAGAGTAAGAATAAATCATTTCAAAATAGCTTGCCTTATTAATGTTAGAAGTTTGCTTACTTTAAGTTATTCGTCAGCTGAACACAAAACTTATTTTTATTTAAAATAAAATATATATACACAAATACAGTTAGTTCAGACACAGAACTGTGTTCAGATAAGCCCAACCGGACCAACAGATGAGCAACCAACCAGGGATGTATAACCATTAATCATCTCCTCACAGAAATAATGCCAAAATCATTAAAAAAAATAATAATAAGTAAAAACTTTATATCAAGATACAACAAATTAAACGGCTAGCCCCCCAATATATATATATATATGTATATGCCTTTTTTAAGGTACCAATTGCTAATATTGTTGGTGTTGCTGCTGCTGTTGTTGTAAGCTGATCAACTTGAAGTAAGGCCCATCCTTGTTCTCCACGAGACAAGAATGAGTCCCTTGTTCTATTATCCTCCCATCTTGCAAGACCGATATTTGGTCTGCGTTCTTTATGGTGGACAGTCTATGCGCCACCACGACGGTGGTTCGATTCTTCATCAGCCTGTCCAGCGCTTGCTGTACTACTCGCTCCGACTCCACGTCCAGCGCGCTGGTGGCTTCGTCTAGCAGCAAGATTGCCGGGTTTTTCAGTACCGCCCGGGCAATGGCTACTCTCTGCTTCTGCCCGCCCGAGAGTTGGACACCTCGCTCTCCGACTTTGGTTGCGTAAGCCTCTGGGAGCGAGCTGATGAAGCTGTGCGCATTCGCTAGTTTAGCCGCTTCGACCACTTCCCCTTCTGATGCTCCCTCTCTCCCGTAAAGGATGTTCTCGTAGATTGATGTCGCGAAGAGAGCTGGCTCTTGTTGGACCAACCCAATGTGCTTCCTCAGTGATTTTAGCTTGAGTTTCCTTATATCTTTGTCTGTGAGAGAGTCGACAAATAAAACTCGTAACAAGATGATTTCCCTTTTGTAAGACTGCATCAATGCGTTAAAAAAAAAAAAAAAAAAAAAAAAAAAAAAAAAATTACCGTCGATCATCACTTTTCCGGCTGTTGGATCGTAAAATCGGAGTACGAGGGCAAGAACAGAGCTTTTCCCGGAACCACTCTGCCCGACTAGTGCTATACTCTGGCCTGCACGTACTCTTATGTTGAAGTCCTTGAAAATCATCACGTCCGGCCTTGAAGGGTAGCTAAATTGGACACCTTTCAGCTCAATTACACCCTCCACCTTGGTTAGGTCTTCTCCGACGTCTGTTGTTATCTCTGTCTTTCGGTCAATCACCTCGAAGACTGATGCCGCCATTTGGTTCCCTTTTAGAAGGTCCGGTGCCATAGCCAATGTCTCCCCCATAGCTAACGCAGTCACAATCAAAACCATGAACGATTTCATCACATTTTTGAAGCTAGAAAGCTCCTTCCCCATCAAAACAGAACCATACCTGCACAGGGGAACGCTTGTAGGTCTATCACTTGAAAACAATAAACCCGTGAAATTTTAATTTAACTATGGTAAAATGGTTTAAGCTATAAAACCTGCATACCATAAAGCAAGGCCATAGGATGAGAAGATGAAAAATTGAGAGACTCCATAGAATATGCCAGCAATCTGACCACGTGTAAAGGACTTCCTTGAAGGCTCGACGAGCTCTTGGGCATAAAGGTCGAGGACCTTCTCTTCAGAGCAGAATGCAGCGACAGTACGGATGTTACTCACGGCCTCACCAGCCAGCATGTTGGCTTTGAGATAGGCTTTGCTCAAGTTTCCACCATAGCCTTTCATGAACAGTTTCTGAAACAATTCAACCCAAAAAAAAAAAAAAAAAAAAAAAAAATATCTACTTGTCAAAAATGATTTCTAAGGTTCGTTTAAGTCTGCAACCTAAAATTGGAAGGAGGAAACCTCGCTGAAGTGACCACTGATGATCAATGGATACGTGGCCATGACAACAAGCGTGAGCCTCCAGTTCAATGTGAAGGCAATGACGAACGAGGTGACAATCAAACCAAAATTCTGTATGAGAATCGTAGGGCGATCGACAACTACTCCCCGCAATAAAGTTGCATCGCTCTCTAAGCGAGATGCAAGCATGGAACTCGTGTTACTTGTGTCATCAAACCATCCGATTTCGTTTCTCAAAATGGCTGCAACCAATTACAGAAAGAAATTCAAGTGAAGAAAAGAGGAGTATAAAG
>JAVXUM010000021.1:86041-99598 GCA_035590655.1 Pouteria glomerata | reverse complement strand
AATTAAATTATTATAAAATATTACATTATATATTACGTATTATATTATATTATATTATATTATTAATATATATATATATATATTATAATATTATATTATATTATATTATGTTATATTAAAATGGACAATGTTTAGAAATGGACCAAACTATTTAGAACAGAAAAAGAAAACACGAGTGAAAATATTTTTTTTTATTTTTATTTTTTTTGTTGTCATTTTTATTTTTTTGAAAATAAATAAACAGAAATAGATTTTAACAAATATGTTTTTATCATAAATTTTTAAAATTTTAAAAATAAAAATTAATAAATAAAAAATAAAAACATTACCAAACGGAGCTTTGTAACTGAGATTGGATTTGTGAGAACTTCTCTTCAATATACAGAAGCAGCACTTACCCAAAAAAAGAAAAAAAAGAGGGAGGACCAAACATGAGGCAATTGTCTTTGTGCTTGCCAATTCTGCTGAAGATTATTTTTGGGCTCTGGCTAGACCCATGATTGCTTTTCTGGTTTAATTAGAAGCTTCGCTTAGGAATCAACCACAGCCAGCATACGCTCGACAATTGTTTAGGCATACTTACTAAAATTTTTTTTCTACTTACCCCAAAAAAAAAAAAAAAAAAAAAAAAGAAGACAACTGTTTAGGCATGCAGTAGTTTGCATTATGGTAGTTAAAAGAAAGTTACAAAACAGGCCATGCCAATACACTATAAATTTTTTAATTAGATTCAAAAGCACAGCGGTGTCTGTAGAAGGAGAGTATGTTCTCCCATTTATATTTTGGAATAAATAAAAGGGGATATAAGAAAATTTTTAATACTTTCTTAAAAATAATTACCTATTTAATATTTTTCCTATCATATCATATTTTATTTTTGAAAAGACATTTAAATTATAGAAAAATATTCAAAAATATTTGAGAAACATGAGAAAATGTATTTTTGTGTAAAATGAACAAAAACACAATTAAAAATATGAAAAAAAAAAGTAATTTTGACTATTAAACAAATTCAACGTTGAACATATCTCAAATTTAAATTCTTAATCTTTGTTATTACATAAATAACATAAAGTGTGTAAAAAATGTATGTTTTTAAAATTTTAAGTTGTTGTGTACATTAAAATTAAATTTCTAATATAAATATTTATTTTTTAATTTTTAAAGAAAATTAAAATTAAAATATTATTTTTCAAATAAAAATCTTAGTTGAATTTATCTAATAGGTATTCATACAATATTTATTAAATGTGTAAAATTCAATTATTACTATCGTATTTAATAAATGTGTAAAATTTTATTATTGATTACAAATATTAATTACCACATTTTTAAAAATATTAAGTATTTCAAATTTAAACTTTGGAATTTCCTTATTAATTGTGTATATATATTAATCTATGCTTAAGTTTGTTCTTATTTTTTTTTTCTACCTTTACAATTACTATGATTTATTTTGCATTGACTATTAACTATGTGTTTTGTGAAGATTTTTTTGTTATTTTTTTAATCTAAAGCAATTTTATTATTTATTGTTATGTCAAGAGTTTATCTTTATCTAATTTTATTTTTATCTTCTCTCTTTCCTTATAATTACTATGATTAATTTTTTTGGTATACTCATGGTATCCCAGCTATTTTGCGCATATTTTAACTAATTTTTAATACTTGATAAGTTCTTTAGTGGCCTCGAGAACATTTTATCATTAATTCTACGTGCATGATTTCATGTGTCTTTTAAAAATCATTTTATTATTATTTAATTTTTTAGTAATCATTCATTTTGAGCATACAAATAAAAATTCATATCCTTGCAATAAATATCAATCTTCAATTATTATATATTGATACAAAATAAATCTACATTTTTCACGCAGTAATTGTCCACGTATTATTAGATAACTCACTATTAATTTTTAGATAATTAGTTATACTTTTAGATTTTACAAATTTGAGTTTCTGCTTAAGTAGTATTATTTTTTAAAGATATTTTAAATTTAATACTCTCTTAAAATAATCTACTATCTAATATTTTTTTATTACATCATCTTTTGTTTTTGGAAAGATATTTAGGAGGCCTTTGGAGTGATAAAAAATAAGAAAAAATAAGATTGGGGTTTGATTTTAGGTGTTTGGTATTTGATGTTTCAAATAAAGTTTTTTGGAAAAATAGTAACACTTTTGAACTTTTGTGGTAAAAAGTAAGATAGAGAAACTGTAAAAATGGTTTTTTAGGTTCGTTTTCACGGATTTCTATCAAAAATTTTAGAATTTTGCACATTTTTATCAAAACTGTGAGAACAATTTTTCAAATCCGTTCTCATGGATTTAAAAATATTAATATAAAATGGCGACAATAGTACTCAGTTAAAAGATTTCGATTCGAAGAATATGATTGTTAAAAAAATTTATATATTCGGTTAACTTTTTTTAAAATTTTTTTTATTTTTTTAAGTGAAAGATTAAAATTTTTTAAATACACTAAAAATAAAAATGTGTAATAAAGTGTTTTAGTAATTTATAAAAATAATTAAAAATTTATTTTATTTTTATTAATTTAATGGCACACCAAACGAACAATGACAATCCCGTTAAAGAATATTTTTCTGAATATATTTTTTTCGACAGCATTTAACTGTCCTCGAGGCAATGAAGTCAGAGACAGAAATATTAATACTAAACTCCGTGAAAAATTTACTTCTGCCCTGGAGCAACATGAAGGAGGTAAATCGTGGGATGTGCATCGGATGACCAGGGCCTGAGAGTTTACCACTTAACCATCTCGTGCAAGAGGCGAGTCTCCTTAAGAGATTCGAACCCGTGTGGCTGGGCAGGGGGTCTCCCCCTCTCCCAGTCTTTGCCATCCGACCTATGCCCCGGGGCCATCATCATGTACATTCTTTCTGATAAATTATGTGGTACACATTTTGATAAATTTTGCTGACGTAATCTAAATTAATAAATCTTAATCTCTCGGATAAAAGATTTTGCAGTCACGCCTACATCATTCACCTTCTGGAACACCTTCGTACAATCTGCATATCGTTTTTGGTAAAAAGAAGGTGATATGCTTGGACAGTTCGAGAGTTTGACTTTTTTACGGTTGAATTTTAATTATTTTTTTATATTTTTATTTAATTAAATTTTAATATATATAACTTTTATATCTAATTAATTGTATTTTATTAAACTAATTTTTTCCCAACATCCCCTTTGTGATTCTCGTAGCAATACAAGACTGGTTAAGTCCAGGGTCGTTTTGTCCATGGAGAGAGACTTTGGTGGCACTGAACTTTCCCTAATCCTGCTTTTCCTGTTTCCCTGTAGAAGAACCACAATCAGCGTTCCATTTTAACCAATAATTTGGTAGCGCTTGCCAATCTCCTTTCTTTAATTAGTCCAATTTTTTCGCAGCAAATATGAATTCATCAGTTCAATTCCAGATTTAACAGAAGTAGTTGAACATTGCTTTTATATATATGTATCGACGTTCCAATTCTTTTAAACACCAAAACTTTGGCTAGCTCATTTTTTCCAAGATACACTACGTGCATCAGCAAATGGTTTACAAATTAAACAGGTTTATGTATATATATATATATATAGAGAGAGAGAGAGAGAGAGAGTTTTTAGCAACACAATTTTTAACCAAAAAAAATATCAATTTTTGCTTTTTAGATATTTGGTAAAACATTAAAAATTGTTACTTTTTTACTCTACTCTAGTAATTTATTCCACTTAAAAGTTATTAAAAGTTTTACTAAATACATAAAAATTATTAAAAATTACTAAAAATTGTAAAAAAAATTATCAAACATACAAAAAATTATTAAAAGTTATTAAAAATTTTACCAAACACTTAAAAATAATAAAAAATTACTAAAAATTATAATTTACTTTATCAAATATATCAAAATTATTATTAATAATTTTTAATTAAAAATTACTAAAAATTACATTTCGAGGCGCCCTCATATATTATGACCAAAGCTGATAAAAGAGTCGTTGATATCTCAACATATATCAACCTTCTCTCAGGCTAGAATGATATGTTTTTGAGACGTAACTTGATGAATTAAATTAACCTTTCCAGTTATATATATCACTAAAATTCTAAATTTTACTATTCTGTCTATAAATTTGAGAATTACCTATATATGATGCATAGTGACGGGGAGTGACATTGATGATTTTGTTGGACGGATACGAATTTGATCATTTTTTGAAAACGTGTATACTTACAATTTAGATGAGAAGGTGACTGCCAGAATTTGAACCCGAGTAGACTAATTTGGGCAGCCAAGTCTTAATTTGCAACTTGGAGCAAGTGCCTTGCTCAATTCGATCATCTTTTACCTTAATTTTTTTTTTCTTTTTTCTTTTCCTTTTTTAGCAATTGATGTAAAATTCACCTCCTTCCTTTTTTTTTTTTTTTTTCCTCTATCTTTCTCTCACCTTGCAATTCTATGTCCTAACAAATTAATACTAGATTTATGGAGAGAGAGAACAATTTCATCATTGTTTAATTATAAAAATTGATTTCAACGGGTGTGACATCAAGTTATAAAATTATACAATTAATGAACGTTAACGGGGCTTGAATTCATACTTTATTAAAAATTTATTACAGTTCAATAAGTCAACAAAGTTTACTAAATTTATTGTGTTTAATGGCCCAGTAGACTTCAAACCCAAGATTTCTCAAAGAAATTATCGAGTTTTGACCACCCAACTGATTACTTATGTTTAATTTTAAAATTATTTAATCAACAATATTAATTGTATGCAATATTGTTTCAAAGAGTGGCCATGAAAAAATGGACAGTGGCTTAGTAGAGCTAACCGATTATGAGCTGAAGTCGGGTTTTTAGAAAAGTATAACACATTTGAAGAGTATTTAACGTAATGAATTTTATTGAAAATTATCTCATTATATAAATTAAAAATTAATAATTTTTTCTTCATTTTATTCCATTTTTATCACACCAAACCCTGATCGGACCAATCCAATCATTCCTAGGCCTTCGGCGGCCATGGTCAACTCTCTGGCTTAGCCAACTCTCTTGCGTTACTTTGCACTCAGATTGGCGCTACATATTGGTTCTTTTTCCAAAATAACTTTCACGTCAACCCATATTACAAATGTGTAAGATCGTGTAAATTTCATGTGCTCAATAATGGTGATGGACCACGTGACGGCAACTTCTTTTCAGTACTAGCTATTGCCTTTACGTTCTAAGTCTTAGCCAATCCATCCAATGAGGAGTTCAAAAACCTCAAATAAGAGAGACCGAAACTAATTAACAAGCACCAACACTATAAAACAGATAAGGGGGTCAACTTATTAATTATGTATAAATAAATTTAATTACAAATATAAGATTTTACGGAGATTCTTTAGATGGGTTAAGCTGGGTTATGAAAATTACCTCAATTAATTCAAGTCTTTTTGGCGTAAATTCGCTTATATAGCGTTGTTATGTTCAATTGCTACCGTCTAATCTCAATTACTAATTTTATTAATTTTTGATTGAATATGTAACTGTTAACATTTGAAGTTGGAGAATCGCGACTAATTAATTTTTTTTTTGGCACTCTTTACCCTACATATACAGGTAAAATAATGTTATACGATTAAAAAAAAAAAAAACTTAAAAATAATAAATTTATAAAAATTTATTTTAATTATTATTTTACCACTATTGTATATATATATATATATATTTTTTTTTTTTTATCATCTTCCACGTGATCTACAAAATGTGTGGGACAGCAAAAGCACACTACTGGGTCTACTAGTGTAAGTGAGAGCCTACCATAGTTGTGTCTCTGTACTGCACTATGTGGGGACTCCCAACTTCTCTTTGTGTGTATTGTATGTGGCTTCAACCACTGCTTCTCCGTTCCCAAACGCGCTTTTGGGCCCTTTGACAAGCCTATAAATAGCCACCATTCCATGCATTTCTAAACACATTCATCCAATTCCCATGGCTAACCACAAAGTAATTCATCTGAGTGTTGTTTTGTTTGGGTTTTTATTGGGTTTAGGAATATGTCCAGCTGCAACCAGAACCCTCCTCACTCTTGAACGAGGTGTTGGCTACTCTCTGGGGTCAGGCGTTGGTGGTGTTGTTGCCGGAGGATATGGTGGTGGAGGCGGCTCTGGAGGTGGCGGTGGCTATGGTGCTGTAGGTGACCGTGGAGGTACCGGTTATGGTGGTGGTGGTGGAAGTGGGGCCGGTGGTGGAGCTGGCGGAGAACATGGTGTAGGCTATGGTGGAGGTGGTGGCGGAGGCAGTGGTGGTGGAGGAGCACATGGTGCTGGTTATGGTAGTGGAGGAGGTGAAGGTGGCGGTGCTGGCTATGGAGCTGGTGGAGTGCAAGGTGGAGGTGGCGGAGGAGGAGGCAATGGTGGAGGTGGCGGAGGAGGAGGCAATGGTGCTGGAGGAGACCATGGTGCCGGTTATGGAAGTGGGGGCGGTGAAGGAGGTGGTGCTGGTGGTGGTGCGGGCTATGGTGGAGCTGGGGGCGGCGGAGGCAATGGTGGTGGAGGAGGTTATGGTGCAGGGGGAGAGCACGGTGCCGGATATGGAAGCGGGGGTGGTGCAGGAGGCGGGGCTGGTAGTGGTGCTGGCTCGGGTGGAGGTGGTGCCGGGGGAGGCAATGGTGGTGGCGGAGGTTACGGTGCAGGGGGAGAGCATGGTGCCGGATATGGAAGCGGGGGTGGTGAAGGAGGTGGGGCTGGTTATGGTGCTGGAGGAGAACATGGAATTGGATATGGTGGTGGTGGAGGAAGTGGTGGCGGAGGCGGAGCCGGGTATGGTGCAGGTGGTGCCCAAGGAGGTGGTTATGGTAAAGGAGGTGGAAGTGGGGGTGGCTATGGCGCTGGTGGCTCTGGCGGTGGTGGGGGCGCCGGCGGAGGAGGTGGAGCGGGATATGGTGCAGGAGGAGCAGGAGGTGGTGGTTATGGTAGCGGGGGAGGTGCTGGCCATGGCGGTGGTGCAGGAGGAGCGTACGCTGGTGGATATGGTGGTGGTGGCGGGGGAGGTTCTGGCGGTGGTCATGGTGGCTACATCCCTTGAGAATATCTTCTCACTTGGTCGCTCTTCTGAAAGATGTCTTCTAATTAATTAATTCCCTATTGTAATGTGAAAAATAAGAGTCACAACGTTAAAGACTGATGCTTTTAAAGTATTGCAATGAAATATGAATATATATATATGTGTGTGTGTGTGTGCGCCCCCAATATTTGCATCATTTCAAATGGTTTCTTGTGTAAGGCCTTAACTAATCCAAGATTTCGTGTATTTTATGAGTTTGGTCTCCTATTTTTTTGCCTGCCGCATGATAATTAATTCGTATGAAAGAACAAATTAATTCTGAATAGGTGAATCCCAATGGTCTACACTTGGCGTATATATACTTATGGGAGATCGAATATTTTTCCCAAGTGTGCAGTCACTTGGTTATAACCTCCTACCCGTCAGGGAAGGAAAACATATGTGGGAGCAAGCAGTTATCCAAACCAGCTGGTCGCTGATCAATTGGGTGTGAAAGAGAAAAGGGTTTCAAAATTAACAGAAAGCCCCTCTGAATTTGCCAAATTTTGTTCTTATCTAATTTGCCCCACAAGGTCTAGCAATATATATATATATACATATATGAAATATAAGAAAATTGCACCTGCCATGTACATTTGTTCTATTCCGAGAGGAACTCAAATATCAATGCTCATTTGTTCAGTACAACAATATTTATTACCCATTTTCTAATTATCTTGAAACAGATATACATATATATAAACCCTATTGCATCCGTTGCATGAAAATGACAATTATATATTGTTAGTTTGATAATATTGAGAAACAGATTAATATTTCGTCCCAGACCATGATCTACCTACATTGATACACCCATGTATCAAATACTGGATAATGAAATAGATACTCTATTTCTAAGTAAATATTAGTTTTATTTATTTATTTATTATTATTTTTTGGGGGCATACTATTACATGATAGTAACATGATGTGTGTGTATATATATATCCACACGTTCAGTGACGGACTCAGAAATTTTTTTCAATGGATACGAGATTGTCGATTTCAGAACTTATTTATGGAAGAACTCAATTTCGGAGCTCTTGTTTATGGAAAAATAATTGAACCCAACCTAAATACACACAATAAACTAAAAAGAGCCAAATAAGAAACCAAATAAATTAATCAAACTCAAACGTTGATTGAAATTTTTTGAATTAAGAATTGGGTCGGATCTTAGTATTGGATCAGATTCAGGTCAAATTTCACAAAGCCAGTCGCCTTTTGTCCAACAGGGCCGGGGATATCCAATATATTCACCCTGCCAATTTGCCACTGGGTCACGTAGTAAAATACTGTTCTTTTTTTTTTTTTTTTCAAATGTAATCTTATAACTGAATTTGATTTTATCCATCTCAATAAATGACATTAACTGGAGTCCTCAGAATAAATCAAAAATATTCAAACTAACATATGGAAACCTTTAGAGTGACTATTAGGGCTTCTCTCTATGTTGTCAACAAACTAGAGCTTTCGAGGATCTTGGTATTTTCTTGGCTAGATTGAAAGTTATCTATTCTATGATATCAGTAACCACTTCCCTCATTATTTCATTCTCATATAGAAAGAAGGATAATACAATTCTACTAAAAATGTTAATTATAAAAATAATGCGTCATTAGTAATATTTGTGTGTTTGTTTACCGGATGAGTAATGTTATGTAATCAAAATTTTTAATGAGAAATTTTAATATGAATGATATAATTTCTTTGTGAACTAATCACTTTTAAAAAAATGAATCATTATAGTATTTTGTTACAATTATATCATTTTTTTCATTTTTGATATAATTTCTTTGTGAACTAATCACTTTTAAAAAAAACAAATCATTATAGTATTTTGTTACAATTATACCATTTTTACATTTTTCATGTGCGTCTCATAGAATAGCATTTTCCTTACTATTTATCGGATTAAAGGTAACAGCCGTGAGACCCACTTACATGTCATGTTTGGTTGGTCAAACATAACATCTAATGACAATTACTTAGATCATGTTTGTTTAACGGGATAGTAGAAGGTGAGACAGCATCTCAATATATGACATCCCATGAGATAATCATATCCTTAATTAGGAGGTGGCTAGATGTCATATCAAAGAAAGTCTTATATTATGTTTGATGTTACACGGGATAACACAAGTAGGATAATATATCCTGCCCATGCAGTGTTGGTTCAAACGAGTTGTAATGGAATAAGAATCCAAGGACTAAACCCCTATTACAAAATTACATTTCTCAACATTTTGGAAACCTAAAATGTGAATAAAAACGGAAAATCTGTTAAGGGATAAAAGGTTATTTTTGACACAAGTTTATATCAAGTTGAAAATTGCTTAATAAATAAAAAACATGACGAGTGATATTTCTCATAATGCAAAAATGGGTTAAGATGGGTTAGAGAGAAAATGGTCATTTTCAGTTCAAATTCGGATAAGGGTGAAACTTAATAGGCCAATAAAAATCTTGCTAACGAATATTTTCTCCACCCATGCAACGTGCATAATACAAATATGGGCCAAAAAAAAAACTTGCATAGGGGTAAAATGATATTTTTTTACCCTTTTAGGAAGTGAAGAACAAAATTGGCCAAAAATTGAGTCCTAGGATGAAATGATCATTTTATAACTCAAGTTCAAATCAAACTAAAATTTGCTAAGCTAATAAAAAAATTAACAAGGAATTATTTATCAACCATTTGGAAGCTCATAATGTGAATTTGGGCAAACAATAAGCCTAATGATAAAACAATAATTTCAAGGGCTAATTTTGGATCAAGCCAAAATTTTTCTAATTATTAAGAAAAATATCAATGTGAGACCTGCGGGTTCATTGATCCCACATCGGTTGGGAGGGAGAACGAAGCCTGCCGAATAAGTAGGGGGTGGAAACCTTCCCACTGAAGACGCGTTTTGGGGGGGCACTGGGGTAGCCCTCGCCAAGAACAAAACCGTGAGGGCTTGCCGGGGAGAGACCCGAGGGACCAAAGCGGATAATATCTTCAGGCGGCAGTGGTCCCGAGCTGTTACGACGTCAGCATGGGGAGAACCTCAACACCCAAAACTACGCCGTTTTAATTACACTCCAGTATTATATAATACTTTATAACATAATCTGACCGTTAATAAATATACTTTCTGATGTATATTTTTCCCCTAGTTTTAAAATCTTCAACTATATTAATATTTTTCATATTAACTATTTTACTTCTTATATTTATATTATCCCCTTTGTTAATATACGTATTCGGCAAGGGGACATGCCAACCCCATTTTTTTTATATTATTTTTAGGGAGTGTTTAGAGTGATAAAAGGTGAGATAAAATGAGATAAAGTAAGATAAGTTGTGAGTTCGTAATGCATATAGTGAAATAAATTTTAGAGATTTTTAGAGGTTTTTAGAATTTTTTTTTTTATTTTATTGCAAACCAAACACTGCCTTAGTACTCAATTGTGCCTGTCTAAAAAAAATAATTTGATATTAATTATCTTCACGTAATAAAAAAACAAAATTTATCCTAATACATTATAATAAAATCATATCCAGCCCTCCTAATATATTATAAGTTAAAACGTAAAAATAATGAAATTTTAATTATTAATTAACCAAAGATTCGCTTAAGTACTAAGTAAATGTTCAACTCTTCACAATACAATCGTAATTATTCTGAATACGAGTAATTGGCACTTTTTTGCTTTTAATAATTCATTAGCAACATCATTTTTTACTATTATTTTTGCAAATTTAGTATCATGTTACCTATAAGTGTTTTTTCCACATTCATGATCATTGCTTCATTTATATTATGATAATTGAAATAATAAAATTAAATTATATAATAAATATAAAATAGCATACTTATGGTCTGGGCCTTGTTTGGCTAGTTAGAAGAAGTATTTTACTTTTTTTTTATAATTTTTTAATCTTATATAACAGTTTTTTACAAAAAATTATTTATCTTTTAAAATCTGTAATTTTTAAATGTGTTAATTGTACTTGTAAAAAAATATTAAAACGTTTACGTCCCCTTCAGTAACAATTAAGAAAAAAATTTAACTTTCTCATTACCTTTAAATAAATGCTTAAAAAAATTTGATTAGTCTTTTACACAATAGATGAGATGCAACGTTATAATATAGATTTTTAATTATTTCATTTATTTATGGATTATATTTTTTTACATACTTAGTTGAGTTTATTTAAATAATATTTAAATTATTAATTTATTTATTTTTGAGTAACTATGGACCATTTGATGTTTTAAAGAATTTTTGTAAGTGATAAAATACGATTGAAAGTCTAACATAATTTAAGTCGATGTAGTGGCGCTTGATTAAGAAAGTTGTATATAAATAGGATATTGTCAAATTAAGACTTAATTATATTATGTGTAGAAGAGAGAAAAAGATGAGAAAAGCGAGAGAATAATGTTGCGATAAGATGGAGGAAATTTTAAAGATTAGTCTTATTTATTTATTTATTTCGTTTCTTTATTGAATGCCATGTATGAATGAGAAGTTACGGAGAATTGGTTAAAGGATTAATGGTTTATCTGCGGACAACCTTTTTCGTAAATGCATATATCTTATAAAGACCAATTGTTTGGGCATTGGCCTGAAAAAAAATAAAGAGAGTCATTGATTAATTTAAAATGACGTAAAATTAGAAGGGAAAGTTTGCTTATAAAATCAATCGTGTACGTATATCTATCTATATAATTAAACACAACTTATGATTTGACATTTGTTCCAATCATCACTAAAATTTTGTCACATGAAAAGGAAGATAATGATGGGATATTAGATGGTCCATGTTTTACATGGATATTTACTAGTATACATATACATATATGATAAGGCATTGAAAAACAAAAATGAGAATGAAGTGCTGGCAAAAATTTTTTAATGAATGCTAATTAGAATTATTTAATGTGAAAGTTATTAATTTTAGTTATCTTAATGGAAATAGAGATAGAGAGAAAGAGAGAGTTAGTTTATAGTTTTTATTAATTATAATTTTAAGGTAAATTTTAGAATAATAAATATTTATATTTGTGTATTCAGAATTGTGACGGATTATTTTGATTTGTTTTAAATTGGCATCTTTAAACATTAAGTGAGTGGTTCAGTTTGCTAGTATTAAAATTTATAAATTGCTCCATGCATAAATCCTTTCATAAAAGAATTTATTTGAAATAGTATTTATGAAAATCTATTTATTTTGGATAAAACAATTCTATGTTTTATGTTATTGAGTATAGAAAAAATCATTTGAATACTTGTGTTCAATTTTAGAATTTATAGGATTGTGATAAATAATTATTTTGTGGTTATTAAAATTAAAATAAAAATCCAAAAGATAGACTCTTTATATGGTGTGATTCTGACAATTGGAAAACAGGTTTGTCAAAATCATAGTATTCTTAATCGAATTGACTTGAGAAGAATTTAGAAGCCAGATTGTTTGACTCTTAAGTACAATGTTAGATTCAACGGGTATTGTCTATGACAATTTTTTTTTTTTTGTTGGGTAATTGTCCATGAGAATTTGTATTGACACATATGATATTTAATTCTCATATGATAATGAACGGATTAATATTTATCATCATTGTTGTGATTTATGTGTGATTTATGAATACTATTATACTTTGATGTGTAGATTTTGAAATTATTATAATTTATGTATGGACATTATTTTCACTTGAAATGTTTTTTTGTTAATTATTTATTTAAAAATTTATTATTTTTAAATTCCTATTGTTATTATTAGCTTGACAATTCATTTACTAGATTTATAACTCATATTTTATTTTAATATTTTTTAAGTGAGATGAAAGAATTATCATAATTAGAAATTCTGAATTAGTTAAGACCTTAATATCATGAGCCTGTAACTTCTAGTAAAAAGATTTAATTGTGTATAAATTTTAAATTTGAGAATATAGGTATTCTCGACATATATAAATTTCAAAACTTTTATTATTAAGAATTAGTTTGTTGATTTTAATTAAAGAATTATATTTAATATTTAAAATTTTATTTTATCACTAATATAAAAGTTAGTACTTTAAATCTATAAAAACTTGTACGTGCTATAAGTCAAGACACTGTAATTAACGGTTAATTTCACCTTAAAATGGGATATGACATGCCAAGAGTTGTAGTGTATTTTGTACTATAGTAACTGAAATATGAAAATCAATGACAATAATATAATTAAAATAAATTTGACTAAATTAATAAATATTATCAACTGAAGTAATAAATATGAATTAAATCATAACTGTTGGTAGTTACACTTCAACTCTTGCAGCGTAACCTAACAACCTACAAACAATAACTTTTATTTAAACAAATGTAATTTTTATGATTTTTTTTTTATAAAAAGTGTTAGGAAGAAAAAAAATTAATAAAAAGTACAATAAAAGCATAATTAATTTGATATATTGGTCTA
>JAVXUM010000021.1:69827-81812 GCA_035590655.1 Pouteria glomerata | reverse complement strand
TCTTGGCGTCGTCAAATCCATATAGCCGACCCCACCTAGTGGGAAGAGGTTTAGTTTGGTTTGGTTTGGTTTGGTTTTATTTTATGTGCAAACTCATTTTCTGTTTTCTAAAATAAAATTTAAAAATACAAGATACCAGATAAACTTTAAACTGTTTTTCTTGTTTTTAAAAGCTCAAAATAAAAAATAAACTCAAAACAGAAAATAAAAAATAAAAACTGAAAATAAAAAATAGAAAAAAAACCAAATGAGACTTTAATGTCTTGAATTTTGTATAGTGAATATAAAATTACATAAAATTTAAAAAGTTAGTGTCTCATTTTTTGTATTGTAAATCAAAAATAATATTTTATAATCTCATAATTCGTATTTATAAAGATTCGTAAAATTTTATTTTATTTTTTTAATGCCAAACGCACCCTTTTTTGCATGCCAGAACCAGTGACACACAGATTCGGTCCCCTGCTTCGCCAGCTGAGCTATAGGTACCTCCCCTCCTTATGCGTCATCCTCTTGCTAGTTACTATAATAATAATAATAATAACAATAATAATAATAATAATAATGAAATTAAGGATATGATATATCAAAAAACGTTTACTAAAATGAGATAGAACTTTCGTAGACCCATCACTTTAAATTAAAATTAGTTCATAAAAATATATTTTAATTATAATGTTATTGTAACTACGTCATTCTGATTATATTTTTTTATTACTTTTCCTCCTAAATAAATCTCATTTGAGGACCATAGTGCACGCTGGGAATAGATTACTAAAATGTGGGAGAATATATGGTATCTATTTTCTTCAGCTAATACATAATGCGGAGTTCAGAGATAGTTGCTTGGGGGGAAAAACCAAAGATGTGCCTTTTTTGTTCTTATCATCACCAATGGACTCCATTATGTATCATTGTTCGGAGAAAGCCAAAGATGTGCCTTTTAGTCCTTGTCATGCACTTGACTTTTATATGCTTTTGGTACCAAAAGGAGAGAACCAACGAAATGCACACTTTGAGACAAGACGGGTGAAATTGTGTACACATTTCTATGTAAACTATGCCAATCAAGCAAGGATTTATTATGATGCCAAAAGTTTGAGACATCATTCGTTATGTAAGTTGATATTTCGATTAATCCGCTAATGCATAGGACAAATGAAAGTAAGGGGAAGAATATTTGGTCTCCTTAACGCTAATATGGTTGGCAAATCATTTGATTGTAAATGACATTCTACCACATAATAAGATCATAATAAAAGACACTAATCGCCAAAAGGATGTTTAGCTAGCACATAAATAGCTCTTCAACTAATTAACATGTCTTAACTATAGCTATCCCACCCAACCAAAAAAAAAAAAATCATGATCAAAGATTAATTCCCTATTGCAACTCTTCTGAGCATTCCTCAACACTAATAACTAGCTAAAACCATCAATAGAGAGGGCCAAGAGGCGCCCAGACCTAGGATGTGCATGGATCTGGTAAGTCCACTAGATCTAGGCCCGACCCAATTACCAATTATGCCACCTATGTTAATCCGTACAGGGCAGTTCCATAGTATGTCCATACCTTTATATAGAACTTAAGCCTTCAAAATAGGGTGCTAATTCAAGATCAGAACCGAAATGATTAGTTTGACAATTTTCAGAAACAAAACCAAAAGTAAACCGATCTACTAAGCCCAAACCAACCCGGTCTAAAATAATCGGGTTGGTTCAGTTTTTGGTTCTTTGAGATTATTTTGTGCAGGCAAACCACATAAATATTGATAATAAAACCAAGTACAATTTGCCACACCCATGAATCTTTAGCAAAACCCATTTATATATTCCTTCAGGAACTGCAATTTGTTATCATGATAAAACACGTTTCGTTCACCGAAACACTCGAACTAGAATAGCCCAAATGAAACTTCAACAGAACTTTACATCAGGCAAAATATAAACAAAAGTAGAGAGCAAAAAACTGGCTAACTTAGTTTCCCACAATGAATAGAGTGAAAAAGACTAGATAGCTGCTGTTTGGAAGGCAAATGCTCAAACCATATTTGCAGGAACAAGATCATGTTTGCTGCCGTTAACATCTAGAAAACATCTATGTTGGGGCAGAATAAACAAACCAATGATAGAAGCTTGCAACTGCTTAGCGTAAACTTCCAGCAGCCACGGGACGAGTAAAAGAGCTCATGTTGGGCTTATGGCGAGTACCTGAATTTCTATTGTTTCTATTTGATGAAGATTCATTTCTCCTGTTCCTCTTACTGTTTGGAGAACCATCACCATGGGACCTATTCATGGCGGCCAACAATGTTGAGCTCCTGCCTTTGGGCATTCCTTTCAATAGTTTACGAGCTTGCCTTCTCTCTGAATCCTCAATATCCTTGTCCAATTGTCTTTTACAAGGCACTTGTTTCTCTGATGTCTGAGGAACCCTGGGGACGGAATAAGTTGCAACTGAAAATTCCAACCCAGTTCAAAGTGTTAGTTTTCACCAATTTTTTAAGGACATTAAATATATATAGTTCATAAATATATAAATAAAACAAATCAAGTTACCAGGAGGCTCTTCTGCATATATATCCGGGCTAGAAGATCTTGGGGGACTTGAAGGAGTGATATTGGAAGTGTTTTTAACTTCCCTGAACTCCTGGTTCAGGTTATTTTCTCGAAGAATAGATGGAGAGAATTTCTTCTCAACTTTACATGACATTCCACTGGAAGAATTACTCATCCCCTGTGACATTGGTGTATTTAACCTATGAAAATCATCTTTAGCCTCATTACCTTGAACAGTATCACATCTAGATCCATTAATTGACTCAGTTGATATTCCAACAGCCTCCTCTCTGGCTTCATTGACCATGGAACTACGAATATTTGCCACATTAGGGGATGACATAGAGAGGTGATCCAAATTATCTAAAACCGACTTAGGTGAATTGCTGGACATATTTCGATCCAAGGACGATTTATCTGCTTCCATAAAACTTGAAAACCATGGTGTGCCCTGCTTTGCATAGAATAGAATGTATGCTTCTTGAGAAAGCACATAGTCTTCTTGAACCCTAGTAACCTACAAAAAATAAATAAAAATAAAAAAACACCACCACTCGGACATTAATGTTTACCTTCAAATTAAGTAGTAAGCAGGTCAGTCATCAATAAATGTTACTATCAACCATTATCACATCCTGATGTTACAAACAATTTAAACATGCTAAACTTAAATAGCCATCAGCCCAGTACACTATGATGCATAGCTCTCCATAAATGGTTAGAGTTCACAAGAATATGAGAAAATTTGTACAACTTCAGCAATTACATTATGATGCATGGCTCATTATTCTGCCATTACACTGACGCATGGCTCTCCATAAATTCTGCCATTACGCTATGATGCATGCATCTCATTAATTAACTCATCCAGAGTAATCAATCTGTTATGCATCAGATTTTTCCACCAGACTCTTGCAAATGCCAAAACTTGGTCATATCCACCAAATATAATGGAATTAATTTACATTAATAAACAAATAATTTTTCGTGGCACATTGGAAGCAAAGCAAGACGACAATGCAAGTCAACCCAAAACCATTGGACTAAGTAGGGAAGAACTTTCACTGAATTATCCCGTATTCTCAAACATGTAATTATATTAACATGTATAAAACAATTTGCCGTCAAATAACTTTTGCTACTAAATTATTTATTAAATAAAAGCACTTCCATATTACCATACCACAATAATAGTTGATGGGTTCTGTTCAGTTGTCATTTAAATTGATCAGTGCTGTACCCCAAACCTATTAGATAACCCATTTAATAAATCATAATTAAAATCTTATTTGATGTCTAATCAATCACATGGATGAAAAGTAAACCAAAAATTATATGTTATCTAATCATCCACCACATCATGTACCTAAAAAGTTGTGCTTGTGTGAAAATTTTGAACAGTGAAGATGCTGATAACGTAGTGGGACTGCAGTATTAGCCTAATGACCAATATAAACCGGTGCACACTAGAAAGTTAACTGAAACAGAGCATAAACATTAAGGACAGCTGTATCAGTTTTCAGTCAACTCAAGATGCACTGGGCCACAGGTCAGTAGAGTACAGTAAATATAACTGATAGTAAGTAATACCTTTGAGTCATCCATCCTGTACCATGCATCTGGGGCGGAACGAACAAAGCAATAGTAATGGCCAGAAGTAGATGAGAATCCAATGTGCACAACAACTGCATAAAGGTCATACTTCAATTCCACCTACAGGATACAGAGAAACACAAGTTCAGTATCTATCCCTCTAACAAATGCACAAACAAGGGTGACAGGAAAATGCATTTTCTTTTCAAGGTAAAAGCAACCCCAGCCATGCCAATATGCCACCCATCAAAATATAGCACTGGACCACCAGAAGCAAATATACTTGTATGCAAAATTAAGATCATTCCATTTACTTACAAAAGTAGATGACACCAAATGTTACTGATTAAAAATAAAAATAAAAAAGTCCAATGTTAGCACTCGACAACAAAAAATTCAATTGATTTAGTAACTTTCTTTCAAATTTGAGCAGAGGCAGTTTCCTCAGACCCTCAATTTGTGAAGTTCATTTTTCTGTTCAGACCTTTCAACCAATGGTTACATCATCAGTGAGAGAGTATCTACTAATAGATGTTCTGTCAAAGAAAAGGAAACACAAATACTCACATTGTTCTGACTGCCACCAGTGTAGGGCAACAAGTCCAGTTCCAGTGGAAACTCCACATACTTGTCAATCTTCTCAACGTAGGAACCATCATTCTTGAATCTCTTCAAGTGAAGAGCAGCAACTGAAGGAGCCTGGTCCAATAAAAGCTGCTTCTCCACTGATACTCTTTCTTTACATTGTTCACAAGTAAATCTTGTCTCTGCATCTTCAATCTTTTCCACCTTGGTGAAAGACTCTAAAGCATTGGGAAGAGTATTTACATACTCAATCTCTAAGCTCAGATCAATCAAGGGCTCATAAGTGTCAGAACAGTGACCACAGTTGCAACATTGAAGCTGGAATTCAAACATGATCATTCAACAATCACATAAACAATTCCACATGGTAAAATCTATTCATTCATGTTTTCTAGATGAGTAAAACTCTCCCCATATATATGCATTTATGTATGTATACAACTCGACTCAACAAAGCTTATATGTGTATATCATGTACTTGCGTGTATGATCTTTTAAATTTCCAATCATTAACCTATGCCTTTATTTGGGAAGCGAAGATGGAAGGGAAGGGAATGAGAGAGTGAAAAGGTTTACCTTATTTGGGATGAGGTGAAAAAAGAAGGTTGGGGAGGTGATTTGCTTCCATTGATCAAGATTTCTTTCAACCCAAATTTTTGGGTGTAATGGGTGTAAAACTTTTTAAAGTGTATTTTCTTTATTTCGTCCTTAGTAACTTTCATTATTTCAACAAATATTCATCAAAAATAAATATATTTTAAGGGATATAATGATACTTTTAATCATATCTTTTTACTTTATACTCCATTCCCCTTTCCATCTCTCCCAAATTAGGTAAAATCACTAATCCCTCTTATCATTTACTTTAATTATCTTTTGTTCCCCTCCCACTCTCCCAAGCGAAAACTAGTTGTATAAAATGCAAAGGAAGCATAAATAACTATTAAAATCATACTTTGCTAATTAGACGACCACCAAAAACACGCTGGACCAAGTTCTCATCCATTGAAGGAAGAGTCATATACTTGGTCTTTGAATAAATGCAACAGCTGTCAAGTCTATCCAACAAGCATTGGAGGAATTCATGAGCATCTTCCTGCTGGTATCTCTGGAAATTAGATGAAATGTCTGGTATTTATAGGTCAAGAAGCACAATGACAGAAACTGATAAACGACAAGATAATGCAAGACCACATACAGATGGGATTAAGCTGGGAAGAAATTCTGACTGGTTAAATTTGGTCTGATCTAGTAACCAAACAATAGAACAAGATCCTAGAAGGAATTGCAAATAACTCAATATCAATTCATGATCTGGTCTGTTGATCAATGTGGGTCACTAGTGAATGTCCCCAGCATTTCCCTTTAATAGAATTATACACCAATAATGACAATAAATTTCCAATTTCTAAGTGGAACACTAATAAGAAGTGGAAGAGGATACAGCTCAATTTGTCAACAAGCTTCCAAGGGAAGACAACTCCGCCAATAGAAGCAAGTGAGCGTTCAATGTGGTTAATTAAAGCACAAAGTACACAGAACCCTTCACTATCACCTGCAAATTCCACTTCCAAAATCAGAATTCAAACAAACATAATAATCATTAACATTTATAAACCACATGAACCCATCAGAGGAAAAAAATTCATCCAAAAAGATGCAAGATGAAGTAAGGATAATTAAGGTATATAATCCTACAGTCACAAGGCCTCAGGTGATTGTATGATCGAAGACCCTGAACAAGCAGCACTGTGTGTGTAAAACACTGTAAGATTGCATTCATAAAGCAGGTGTTGCCTAGATTTGCCAGCCCTGCACCCTACAAATTTGCCCAATAAAGAAAATTGAAATTCCCAAATTAAAAAAAATAATAATAATAATAATAATAAACAATTTCAGAACAGTAAATAAATAAAGATTGACTTTTTACAGAGAAAAGAATAGCAACATACCACTATAGCCGGCTTAATTTCACTGAACCAATCAGAAGAGACCGAAACCAATGGCTTGGTTTCAGTTTCTTCCTCCAAACGGAGCGGCTCAGACCAACTCGACCCAGAAGGCTTACCATCAGCACCCGATGGCCCGGTTTCAGACCAACCCGAGGTAGCGGGTCTGGTGCCTCCCGCCGAAGGCCAATCAGCCCAACCCGAGGCAGAGGCCTTAGGGCCTCCTCGGGAATCCCACCCCGACGACGACCAATGGGAAATCGAGTACGCCGGAATAGTTATCAGCGGCGAAGAATGCAACTCGTTTTTCTCTTCGTCCTCTTGGGAATCAGCATCGACAAATAAAGCCGAATCAGGCTGATCGTCACCAAGAGCCATCTCACGGCAAGGCGATGGGTGATCCAAATTGGACGAATCATCATCGGGCTTCGACTCGGACAGAACAGCTGATGAGTGGTACAGTTCATCTAGGGTTTGCGTGGGAGGAAGCGAAGGAAGCGAAGAAAGCGAATTATGCTGAGACCCATCTAGGGTTTGCTTCGGATCAACTGAATCGGCCGGTGAAGACTCAGATTCTCTCGTTTCCACGAGGTGGGTATCCATTGAAATCCAGAGAGATAAGAGTTAGAGAGAGAACGAAAACTAGGGTTTTGAAGGTTCGCTTTTGGGGAGATTTACGGGCAATCAAATTGGGAATGTGCGTGGAGGGAAAAAGAGGATGAGAGATTTGATTTGGGAGATTTGGAAGTTTTTAGGGTTTTTGTAAATTGGAGGGGATGGATGGGGAGTCGAAGAAAGAAGAGGGAAACGGAAAATTTTGCACTTGGAACTACTGTTTAGGAACTTGGTTTTGAAAAAGGAGGGAAAAGAAAATGGAGCCGGGTTTTCGTTTTTCCGCCTCACAGAGATTATATATATATACACCTATCGATATATGTAACTATTTTTCTTTCACACCACCCTAATATACTTTTTACCTTATGTTTGACAAAGAAGGAAAAAGCTATCACCTACCTGTCTCGAGGTGAGCTTACCTGTAGTCCAATCATTAAACAATTGCCCATTTCACTGTTTCTTGTCCGACTCAACTTAGAAATTATTTGAAATGATAATTTTATAATTTTTAATTTAAAAAAAAATATTTAGTATAATAAAAAATGAGATAAAATGAGATAAGTTATAGGTGTGTAATTTATGCAATAAAAGAAACTTTAAAAAAATTTTAAAAATTTTCATAGTTTTTTAACAAATTTTATTGTGCCAATCAATTATCTATTTAGGCTTTGTTTGGAAAGTCAGCCTTTTTGTATTCGGCTACTCAGTTTTTTTTTATCTTTTTCTATAATTATTAAATTTACTCTCTTACATTTTAAATTTTTTTTAAACTATAAAGGATAAAACTATCAAATTATATCTCCTAAAAAAAACTAACTACTAAAAAGTTAACTTTTTTTTCTTCCCAAACACAAAAAAAAACTGAATAGCTGGCTTCCTAAACTAAGACTTAAAGCAAGTTACCAACAAAGAATCCACCTTACTAAATAAATATAGAAATATATGATATGAATGATTCCTAAATTTAAACTCATTAATTATTTTGCACGTGCCAAATTTTGAGGAAAAAAATTAAAAGTACGTAAATTTTAAATTATTAGATATTTAATGTAATCAAGTATGAAAAATTAGTAAAAATTAGAAAAAGTTACAAATTTTTGGTATAGATAAGATTAGATAAAATTAAAAAGAGAAAATTAAATATTTTTTTCTTAATTTAACACTTCAACCACACATTTTATAATCTTTTAGACGTTTTTAATCCTATCATTTAATTTTTTCTTCCAAAAAAAATATATTTCCTACTCCTAAATTTTAAGAATTCTAATAATAAACTTATAACTTTTACCTCAATTTTATATAAAGTTTATTTTTATTGCTATTCTATTTTTTTTTTCTTGACTTCATGTTAAAAGACAGATTTAGAGTGTGCTTAGAATGATAAAAAATAAGATAAAATGAAATAAGTTGTGAATTCGTAATTCGTACAGTAATATAAAAATAAAAATAAATAACTTTTAAATGTTTTTAAAAATTTTAAATAAAAAAATATAACAAATCCAACACAACCTTAATGAGAGTAATCACACCTAGACTATTCTCATCTTTTACTAAATTCTCTTGTATTTTGTCTTTGTTGTCTGTCCAGAAAATAATTATTACTATACGATCTATTTACACAAGGAAGCATACTGCAAGTTAAAACAATTTTAATTTTTTGAAATTATTTTTCCAAAATTTGTTACATTATTATAATTACTTATAAAAATTAATTTTATTATAAAAATATCTTTTTTTTCCTTCATGTTCAATTTATTGTAGATAACATTATTCTCACTAAAATAAATAAATAAATAAATAAAAATTATAGATCCACTCTAACTTTTCGCATCGCGCACCATTCACATAGGCAAAAAGATAATATAACTGGAGAGGGACCTTATAATATAAATAAAGAGCGAAAAGATAATATAACTATAGAGAGATCGCATATTTCCCATTCACAGAGAGCGAAAAGATAATATAATTAGAACAAGAACTCATAATATAAATAGAGAGTAAAAAGATAATATAACCATAGATAAATATCTCATTCTTTTGACAGGGTGTTTGATTTATAAAAAAGATTAAAAAATTTAACTTTTACTAATATTTTTAACTTTTTTAATTAAATTTTGTAATATATCACTTTTACGCCAACTTTTTAATTTTAATTTTTTTTTTTAACAAGCCAAACACCCCACTTGTCTTTTTTCTTAATTCCCTTTTTGTTTTAATTATGAGTTTACGTTTTTATTTTTAATTTAACAAAATATTTAACACTTTTTTTTATATAAAACTAACCTTTTATTCAAAAATAGTGTAAAATATAATTTTACTTCACACTTAAAAACAAAGTTAAGAAAATTACGTAAATGATTCTCAAATTTAAACTGCCAAAATATATTATTTTCAATTTACTTTATAATTTTAAGAATTTCAATAAAAATATTGTTTTAACTTCAATTTTATTTAAAGTTAGAATTTTTTATTTCTATCATTATTATTATTTTTTATGCTTGGTCGTGTCACACACACAAATGAATAAAAAATATATTCAATATAATGGTAAAGGTAAAGTACAAAAATTATTCATACACTTTAATCTTGATTTTACTTTGATCCCACTAATTTTAATTATAACAGTCAAATTCCCACACTTTTGGTCAAATAACAATATAATCATTCTATCTACTGCTCATTAATTGCAGCCATTAGGAGAGGGTAAAACTATAATCTTTAAAAAATTTTCTCTCTAATTTTTTTTACTATTTTTTATTTTTTAAAGACTTTTTCGATGCCATCTAATCCTTTCCGGTGATGCCATCGAATCCCATACTTGTTGGCCTCTCTCCTTCTATCTTAGATGGCTAGGCTTGATTTTCTGATTACCTAGTAGCCACCATGGCTGAACCTCCAGATCCACCGCCCAACATTCTAAATAATGTGGATGCAACTTCCAGCCATATTTTGATCGTTTTCGATTATCCTATAGTGAGTATGGGCCCCTCCTATGTGATATTAGTTTGGTTGCATCTTCTCCATCTCCGACCACAAAATCAAACGAATAATAACTCCATTCACACCACTGGTAAAGAAACCATGATTTCTTTTGAATTGGTTGTACCTATTCAAATCAAAATGAAATTCTTTCCCATTTTGCTAATTTCAACTAAATTTCTTTAATGATTTATACTAAGGTCAAAGATATGTTCTTTATTTTTGTTCAATTGATATTGGAAATAATCTCTAAACTACTGGCGTTATTTCGGCTAATTCTCAAGTGGATTTGACTCAAAAAAACCCACCAATTGACCTCTAAAACTTTAGCCTTGTCCCTCTTGTTTTTTCAACGATTTTCAGCTAGTCCCATGACTCTTGTTCAAGTAACTGGTCCAACTTCCAATATCGGTGTTGGTACTGTCATGACAGTCGATTAGTAGTCTCATGGTTCCTCAACTGTCACCCCTTTTCTCTCAAACCCTAATACTATAGAGAAGTTACAATTTTATCATCATTTTAACAGTTGCAATTAACAGGCAGAGATGAAAGGATTATATTACTGCTTGACCACAAAATATAGGAATTTGATTATCACGATTGAAACTAGCAAGATCAAAGTGAGACCGATGATAAAGTGTAAGAATGATTTTTATATTTTATCCATATCCTATCATCTTGCCTGTATGGTATAATAAATCAATTAAATATAAATAAAAATAAATATTGTGATTATATGCCATCTCATTTTAGAAGATATTTAAAATTTGAAATTCAATATTCCTCTTGACTAGGATTTAATATAAAATATATGTTTAATTAGTTAATTCATTGTATAACATAATAATATATTATCACCGTTGTATTGAATATATTCTCATAACATAGAATTACAGGTAGCGAAGAGAAGGAATACTTACATCTATTTTTACATTGCAAAAATTTGTTTACAGCGCAACAAAAATAGAGTGTTTGTAAATGTAATTATTCTCACTCTGTAGACATTTGTTTGCCTTTCACAGTTGTGTTTGTAAATCAAGGGAATAGGACGAGCACTTTTGAAATAAAGTGTTTATAAATATAATTCTTCTCACATTGTAAATATTTGTTCACCATCCACGGATGTGCTTGTTAATCATGAGAATAGGACAAGTACACAAAAGTATTCGATACGTATGAATCTATTAGAGACATGTTAGAAAGTATTTTAATACAATTCGAATGAGTTTGAAATAGAAATTTAACACTTGGGTGAGTTTTGAAATAAGTCTGTGAAATAGTTGATATCCATTTATATTAATAAGTACTAAAATATAAATATTAAAAATTAGAATAAAAATATTGAAATTAATTTTATGCGCCCTTATCCCAAATCAAATTTACAAAATTTGACCAAAATTTTTGTAACGAAATATCTTGTAAAATTTTTAGTTAAAGCTCATTATTTGGTCAAATTTTTAAGTCCTAAATAACACTTAGACTCAAAATTTTCTCATAATTTCAATTTTGATTATTTTTAATTCTAATAATAAGCTAAATGTTAAATTGCCAGTCCCTACCAGTTACATTTTAGCGGTCGAACTTGCAATATGTTTCATTCCATTAAGTCCCATTAAATAAGCATAACACAAAAAAAAAAAAATAATAATAATAATAACACATTTGAGAAAATATCACAGTTAAAAATCAACTGTTAGCGTTAAAT
>JAVXUM010000021.1:17396-28830 GCA_035590655.1 Pouteria glomerata | reverse complement strand
ATACATATTACTATTATTTCATAATAGTAATAACTCGTTATTATGGTATTATAAATAAAATTAGTGTTAAATTATTTATATAATTAAAATTTTAAATCAAAAAAATTATGATAGTTCTTAAGTTTTAATTTTTTTTTAATCAAATTTTGGATCCTATCAATTAATAAAAATGTGTTTTGATCTTTCTCTAATTATTTTTAATAAGTATTATTAAAAAAAATATAAATTATAAAATTTAGTTTAAAAGATTTAATTTTTTTAAAGTCATGATTGGATAAAATGATTTAGATATAATTTTCACTTTTAAAATTTGATTATTAGAATATATTGTAATTTAATATAAGATATTTTAATATTGATGAATTTAAAATATTTAAGATGTTTTACAACATAAATGGTAGTGGAATTGTTAAAATATAATTAAATAAAAAATTAAAAATATAAAAATAATTTTAATCGTCAAATAAAAAATAAAGTAAATATTAGTTAAATTTTTATTGTAAGAAAAATATTTTTAAAAATTGTCCCATCATATATATAGATATATATATATACACCCACACGCATAAACTAAAATGGTAATTTTATCCTAATAATAACTTGTGTTCATGACTTCTTGTCTATGTACAGTTTACAGGTTTCCAAGAGTATACGCTTCTGATAGTGACAATGCTGATTGTAACTGGGGTGTTTAGGTTTCTGGTAGGGCACCTCTACGATCCTTCAAGACGATACATGATCCACAATAGCACCAATCTACAGTCCCATCATCACCACAACAGCCAGCTAAGCAT
Source organism: Pouteria glomerata (assembly GCA_035590655.1). Lineage (NCBI taxonomy): Eukaryota > Viridiplantae > Streptophyta > Magnoliopsida > Ericales > Sapotaceae > Pouteria > Pouteria glomerata. Next base: position 28,036 of record JAVXUM010000021.1, on the reverse strand, counting down.
GCTGATCTGTATACACAACGAAGACAACGTTCCCGCCATGATCAACCTCCTCGACGCCTCAAACCCGACCAAGCAGAGCCCCATATCCGTCGTCGTGCTGCATCTCACTGAGCTCAAAGGCAGCGCCGTCGCCACCCTGGTCCCCAATTTCCGGCGAGGGAGCCTCACCTCCAATTCGCTCAACCATTCGGCGCACAAAATAGTCAACGCCTTCGAATACTACGCCTTCAACGAATCCAACCTTAGTTTGCAGCACTTCAAGGCTTCCGCGCCGTACGCCAGCATGCACGACGATATATGCACGCTCGCTCTGGACAAAAGCGTGACCATCGTGATCGTTCCCTTTCACAAGCAGTGGGCCATTGATGGAACCGTGGGGGCCACCTTCCCTTCAATCAGGACCGTTAATCTGAACGTGATCAGGAAAGCTCCTTGCTCGGTCGGAGTTCTCATTGAACGGAATCAGATGAGGGGGAACTGGTCCGTTCTAAATAGCCAGTCCTTGTTCCGCATTGCGCTGCTTTTCCTCGGAGGTTCGGACGACAGAGAGGCGCTTGCGTACGCGAGAAGAATGTCCGAACGCGCCGACGTCGTCCTCACGGTGGTGTGGATTCGACCGCGAGTACTCCAGTCATCGAGGAAATCAAGCGAAGACAGAGTTGTTGATGATGTTCAATTGATGAATGAGTTCAGAGGTATTGCGAAGGGGAAGCGGGAGATTGTCTTCTACGAGGAGTTGGTGGACGACGCAGTGGGAATTACAAGGATCATCAACTCCATGGAGGATGCTTTTGATTTGTTCATTGTTGGGAGATACCATGAACCTGATTCTTCATTGTTTTCCTCGAGTCTTAGAGAGTGGAGCGAGTGCCCTGAGCTGGGATTCATCGGAGACACGCTGGCTTCGGAGGATTTTCGGTTTTCGGTTTTGGTGGTTCGAGAAAAACCAGTAGGATTATCAGATAGTTTTCTGGATAAAAATTACCCGATCTATCAAGCTGCCGCCTCCTCCTCCTCCTCCTCCTCCATCAAAAGTGATCACGCACGATCCATTGGATCACCTCATAATAGGGTGTAAATTTTTGTAAAATTGTCAGCTATATATGTGTTAGAAGTGTTGGCTAGTTTTGTCCAAACTCAATGTACAAGAGAGACATCTCACATTAATTGTATCTAAAAACTAATGAAAAGCTTTCATTTTAAATGTACAGTTGAACTGAACTGGTATTATACATAAATCCAACCACAAGTCATTACTTTGAAGATTTTGCAGTCACGATCAAACCATTCAATTGAATCACTATAATTTCAGTCTGATTTAACGGTTTTACAAATAAGAAATTTATATATATATATATATTCTATATAAATACTTTCGTCTCTAAATTTAGTTTGATTTGTGACAATATTTCTTAAATAATGTGTACATAACATACAAATATTCTTACTTGTTCTAAAATAACAAAAATAAAAGCATTTTAAATGTAGAGCCAATAATTAAAATGACTTGGTTCTTTAAATTAAAAGCTATAGGGAGTTGATTTAAATTAATTGTATTATACGCACATGATGAAATCTCAATAACTATTTCGAGAGTTATTTCTTCTGAATTTAGATAAAATTATATAGAATAAATAGTCAATCGTAATATAGAAAAAAAAAATGAAATTAGAATTTTAAAGTGGCAGGTCACGGTGAAGTTAGTGCACAATATGATAATAACTGTTACTAATATTGGGGATTTGAGCAAAGTTTACTCGCAAACTCTAACCCTTGTGCTTTCACTCATTTGAAAGAATTAATTAAATTATTAGTCCTTAATAGTAACTTTTAAATTAGATTAAAGTTGATCAATAAAGAGTGACTTTTCTTGAATTAAAGGATAATTTTTCTTGACCACTTGAATAAAAAATAATTAAATCCTTATTACATTTATTGATCAATTGGTTGCTTTTGTTTCGCCGATCCAACAAAAATTGATTTGTAAAGAATGTTTTTTATCTGACCAAATAAATTTAGCAGGTAAAATTATATCAGGTATTGATCAATTGATCACTTAAAGTAATCAATATTTTATTATTTTTGAAACTGAAAAATAAATATTTTATTTTATTTTTAAAGAATCAAAAATTATTTTTTTATCACAAATATTTTATTATTAAATACATAAAAATATATTTGTACATATATAATTAATGACTTAACCAAGTGGCTAAGTACTCTAAACTTAAAACCTAAGAGACGATTTTTTTTCTTGCAAAATCTTACATTTGATTTGCAGTAATATCGGGAGAATAGGGTGACATATATCTCACATCATTCGGATTTATTTTTTAACAAAATCTAAAGGTTCAAAATTATTTCATATCTCATCACACTACATGTTAAATCACATTTTTTATTGCACTTTATATTCTACTAATTAAATATCAAAAAATAATTCAGCATACATAAAAAATTAATTTAATGGTGTATCTAATTCATATATATTATTTATATTATTCTATAGTATTACTTATACTTCAACATTTATTCATTCTAAATGAATAAAAATTGATTTCAATTTACTGAAAAATAAAATGAAATACTTAACTATATATGTACAAACCATGGAGGCATGTAGTTCATATTTAATTATGAAAAATGTTATTATAAATAATAATAATAATAATCAAAAGTTACAATTATTTTGATTGTAATAAATAACAGTCTGATATTTAAAATGTACTTATGTGAATTTAATGTATTTTGATACGATAGGTTAACAGAAATTAATTCGCACCATTGTCATAATTTTTTTTTTTCAATTACACACTATTGCTCATATACTATATGTATGTGATTGTTTGGAGTTTGACAAATTTAGGGATGTGTAAGAATCGCCTGACTAATATTTATGGGGGACGGAGAAAGGGGAATCCATGTGAATTGTGTTTGAAGATGGGACCTGCCAGCCTGTTTGCACTCATATATTTTGGCAGTAGCGTGGACATGTCGTTTCTTGAATATTTTGGATTTTATGGTTTAAGATAAGCCAACTAATATAAAATACATAGGAGGGGTTTGGAGCATTTTTTTTCTTAATTAGAAGAGTAAATTACATTGATTATCCTTGTCATTTTTGAAACTACAATTATTAATTATTATTATTTTTTAAATTATGTTTTAAAATTTTTCCTAATTAGGTCCATATACTCTTGACTGGTATTTACTCATGTCTAATTAATGATCATAGCTAATTAAATATATGTTCTCAAAATTTTCAACTATGTTTATTATTGAATTATTGATCAAAAATTTTAAATTATCATATCACTATTTGAAACTTGCATATTGATATCTTAGATAAAAGTTAAAATTTAATTTGATTATGTAATTAAGTGCATAAATTTTCAATTTAAACTTGTTTAAAAATTCTAAAATAATCCAATCTGTCTGGATCATTTGCAAAATGTCATGGTGTTGACTCTATCGCCTATTCATGTAGTTTTAACAGTGGTCATTGATCCCTATTTAGGGTTTTCTAAGTTTATTTATACACCAGTCCTCCTTACAACATATTAATGTTTGGGCAAATTTGTAATATAATTTAAAAAATAAGAATAACAAGTGTAATTTTATTAAACAAAAGGGATACCTTTTATGTTTTTATTAAACCTCAAGGGTAATCAATATAATATTTACTCTAATCAAAAAGATTTATCAAAATAAATTTCATAAACCACAAGGGCATTACATAAACTACACTTCCACACCATTGTAATAATACACTTCTGATTAGACAAATTATGATAATGATGCAAATGGATTTTAGTTTATTCCTTTTGAATTAGTTTTATTTATATTTTATTTGGGATTTTTTTTAATTACTATTTGTAATTCGAATAAAATTTGAATTAGATAAAAAGACTCTCAAGAATCCTTTCCTGATTATAATTGGTTTTTTTAATTTCTGTTAGATTTGATTTATTCCTATTTTAATTAAGATTAGATTTAAGATTAATTTATCTTATAAATAGAGTACTTTACAAAGACTTTTCATTCAAATTAATTATTATTCATTCATTAAACTTATATTTTGAGTTTTCTCTTAATTCTTTTAGTGAATTTTAAGATTTTTTATTTTGTCGTTGAACAATTTAATTTATTTTTACTTTACACTGCATCAAATGATATCAAAGCTTGATTTTTTCTAATCTGATGATACAAGACAATGTTGGTGATTATGCAAGCGCTATTGAAGTATAGCAATTGCACAACGAGGTGGTAGCGGCAACTACTTGTCTTAAATAATTTATAGAGATGCTGAAAAGCAAAGCATGACAAAGATTTTGCTCACGGTCAACTCTAGAATCTTACAACTAAAGGTATTGCTTGAGGTTAACCCTAAGATCTTACAATTGGAGATGTTAGTGATTAGATCCAAAATCCTGCAACTCATATTGTGAATCTGTGTCGTTAACCTATCCTCAGAGGAAATGACTCATCAACAGATGATAGATTGAAGGTTTCAAATTGACTAAAGCAAATGTAGGAGGAAAAAGACAAAGACAAAGACAAAGCTATGGGCATCAATCGAATTTTCATCTCAAGGTTGATATCCCTTATTTTGATAGGTTTATTGTATTGATGGATTCCTAGACGGGATTGCTGAGGTTGAATGGTATTTTGATTTTGCATCAATCCTTGAAAATAAAAAGGTTAAGTATGTGGCAATTTGACTCAGGCGAGAGGCTTTGGCTTGGTAGGATCGTTTACAAGAAAACCATAGATGTGAAAGAAAAGACAAAATCAGATTCTAGAGTGAGATGAAAAAGTTTTTTAAAGCGATTCCTACCACCCAATTATGAATAGTATTTATTTCAGTAATATCAACGTTGTTCTCAGAATGATTAGAATGTTGGTGAAGATATTGTTAAATTTTATCGATGGACAGAATGAACTGATTTGACAAAATCTGAATCACAATAGGTTTCACGATATTTGGATGAGTTTCGTCCAACCATCCAGAACAAAATTGGGATCCAAGTTACCATGATTGAGCGAAACTGTCAACCTGGCTTTGAAAGCAGAAACTACCCTAAGGTAAGAGCAGCAGAAGCGTAATTTCTTTAGACGTAATTTTGGAGAACAAAATAAATCACAGTATGGAAGTGTGGCTAGTAGTACTGGAGGCTAATCAAAGAAGATAGGAGGTTGCGATGCAAGTGAAGAGAAGGTTGGATCAAAAGCAGTGAAGAAGAACCCGAAAGCTACAAATCTGTATGCCAAATCTCTACCATTGAAGTGTTACAAGCACGGCAAGCTTGGGGATGAGCAGATCATAGTCGGTGCAGATCATAGTCAAAGCAGTTTGTTGAGACTAAAGAAGGATATGATGGGGATGAGTAGGAAAATGATATTGTAAGCCAACCAGATGAAGAGGTGAAAGAAGATGTTGGTGGCGACCAGTGTTATCTGATCTAGAAGATTTTACCATCAGAGAATAGAGATTCTAATTCACAATGACACAAATTATTCTAGACAAGATGTACCATAACAGGTCAGTGTTTTGATATGGTTATAGATAATGGAAACCAAGAAAATATTATTAGTAGAAGTATCGTTCAGAAATTCTAGTTACCTATAGAAAAACATCCTAAGCCTTATTTTATTAGATGGATAAAACCCATAGAGGGAATTAGAGTGACAGAGAGGTGCTTAGGTCCTTTTTTCTATTAGAAGATATAAGAAGGATGTGTATTGTGATGTCTTAGAGATGAATGCCTGTCAATTCTAGATTTTGAAAAGCTGTTCCAGATAGAGTGTGATGTATCGGGTACAAAGATTGGTGTAGTCTTATGCCAAGAAAAAAGATCCACTACATTTTTCAATGAAAAACTTAGTGAGTCATGATTGAAGTGGTTAACTTACAATAAAGGGTTGTATTTAGTAGTATGAGCTTTGAAGTTTTGGGAGCAATATTTGATTGGCAAGGTGTTTATATTATATACAGATCATGAGGCCTTGAAATTTTTGAAAATCCAGAAGCAACTCACAGACAAGATGTATGCTAAACGTGTGTCCTTACTTACTGCATTGAGAACAGAAATTGTAGGATTTGAGTGCATTCGAGACCAGTATAAAGATAATCCTGACTTTTTTGATACATGGGTAAAATGCAATCAGTAATAGTCAAGTGGAGAGTTTAATGAAGAGTAATTAGCTATGTATTCCTTATGATTCATTACAAGAGAAGCTGATTAAGGATTTGTGTGGTGGAAATTTAGCAAGGTATTTGGGCATCAATAAGACACGAGCAGTAGTACAAGAGTGATATTTTTGAGCTCGGCTGAAGCGGGATATTAAAAAATTTGTTAGAGGTGCTATATTTGTCAAACTGCTAAAGGAAAAGTACAAAATAACAGCTTACATACTCCTCTTCCGATTTCTAAGTCTATTTGTGAGGACCTATCCATGGTTTTTATGTTGGGATTACCTTGCACTTAGTGTGGTGTTGATTCTGTGTTTGTGGTAGTTGATAGATTCTCAAAGATGTCCCATTTCGTTCTATATAAGAAAACTTCGGATGCATCTTACATTATGAAATTCTTTAAAGAAATCGTCAAATTCTGTGGAGTACCGAAATCTATTATATCTAATTGTGACAACAAGTTCTTGAGTCATTTTTGGCTTCAATTGTGGTAGCTTTACAATTGTCCTTTGAAAAAGAGCATCACAACACATCCACAGACTAACGAGTAGACGGAGGTGGTGAATAGAACTTTAGGTGACATTGTTCGAAGCATTTGTGGTTCATAGCCAAAACAATGGGACTTTGCATTGGCTCCAGCAGAATTTGCTTACAATAGTGTTAAACACTAAGTTACAGGTCAATCACCTTTTATTATTATGTACAAAAAAGTTCCTAATCACACGTTAGACCTAGTCCAGATTCTTAGAGTTAAAAGCGATGCGAAAAAGCTTGCTACAAATCAGGTGGATGTCATTGCTAAAGTTCAGTTAAAGCTTATTGAGAGAGCTCAGAAGTACAAGGATCAAGCTGATAAGTATAAGAGATTCTAGTATTTTGCTGAAGGTGACCAAGTGATAGTGGATTTGCACAAATAATGACTTCTTTGTTGGGGGCTGCAACAAGCTATAACCAAAGAAATATGGACCCTATAAGATCCTACAGAAGATTAATGACAATGCCTATGTGGTTGATCTTCCTTCTAATATACGTATCTCTTCTACTTTTAATGTTGTTGATTTGTCACTATTTCATCCTAAAGAGCTTCTGTACCCTGATTTTAGCAACAACTTAGAGTTGAGTTCTTATACAGCGGAGGGGAATGAAGCGAACGGATTTTAATTTATTTCTTTGGAATTAACTTTATTTCTATTTTATTTAATATTTTATTCATTACTATTTGTAATCCTAGAATGAATTAGATAAGATGACTCTTAAGAAACCTTTTCTAATTAGAATTAGCTTTCTTAATTTCTTTTGGATTTGATTTATTCTCATTTTAATTAGGATTAGATTTAGAATTAATTTTTCCAATGAATAGGGTACTTTGTAAATACTTTTCATTCAAATCAATTATTATTTATTCTTCAAAATTGTGTCTTGAGTTTCTCTCAATTCTTTTAGTATATTCTAAGATTTAACTTTATCGTTGAACAAGTCAATTTATCCATACTTTATGCTATGTCAGATAATCCATGAATTTTAATTTTTTTTTTTTTTAAACTTTAGGTCCTAACATTTACTACATGTGTTTTAGTTTCTTTCTCCAATTAATTTTTGATAAGCGCCATAAAAGAAAACACAAACTATGGTACTTTAATTTAAAAAGTTTAAACTTTCTAGAAATCATAATTGCGTGGAATTTAATTAGGTAGTTTTGATTTAAAATGTTCAAGTAATTTTGTGAGGTAGATGGTAGCAGGGTATACAAAAATAAGAATTAAGCGGAAAATTAAAAATATAAAAATAATCTCAATCGTTAAATGAAATAAAAAATAACTCTTACCCATTAGATTTTAGTTTGCAATATGGATATTTACAAAAATCGTACTATTCTATTATACGCTAGTAATAACTCGTGTTTATGGTAATTTAAACAAAATTAGTATTAAGTTTATACAGTTAAAACTTTTGATAAAAATTTCAAATCAAAAAAATTATAATAATCTATAGATTTTATTTTTTTTTTCAAAATTTTATGCCGTAGTAGCTTAGTTTCTCTCTCCAAATAATTTTGATAAGTATCGTAAAAGAAAACACAAATTATAGTTCTTTAATTTGAAAGATTTAATTTTCTAAAAATTATAATTAGATGAGATTTAAGTTAACAATTTTGATTTGCATATGATCTACAAATATGGTGAAATTTAGAAAGTCCTAGCTTTGTTGTGAAATAGATGAATGTGAAGTATACTAAAATAATAATTGAACAAAAAGTTAAAAATATAAAAATGATCTCAATCATTATATAAAAAAAATAATTTTTAATCGTTAAATATTAACTTGTAAAAGAAATATTTTAAAAATTATTTTCTTTTATTATATAGATGTGTATACATTTTTATGTTATGGGTTGAAAAATTGGAAGTCTGACGCCATGCAATTAGCCCAATTTACAGATGAGCAGATTAGATTTTGTAGCACACGGGAAGCACTACCGTACAAAGTTGAAAATCTAATAATTGATATAACCAAGATCCGATGTCCAGGTCTAGCTTATAGAGTAATTGCAAATTGGCCATTATTAACCTTATTTTGAAGTCTCCCCCTCACATTTCCCCTAGTCATTGGTCAAAAAAAAATAAATAAAACCTTATATTTACTCAAGAATACACAAACACACACACGCACACATATATATATATATTTTAGATAGGTTGCTCAGATTAATTTACATATATATTGAATTAGTAATCATTAAAAGACAAATCAAGGTTATATAAATTTTCTTAATTGTGCATGAAAATTTTAATTTATTTACGAAAGAAATAAATTTGAGGAGATTACAGTAAAAAAATTTTCTGTAAGAGAAAAATGAAAAGTTAAAATTTATTTACACTTCAATAATATGTGATCTTTGACATTGTGCATTGATTGTATTTTAATTATATTTTTAAAATTTTTATTTTTATTTTAAAAATAATTTTAATTAAATTAAATTAAAATTATTAAATTAAATACAAACAAATTTTGATATTTTATTTTTAAAATATAATTCTTGCAATAAATTTTTTTATTATAATCTCTAAAACCCAAAAAAAATATATTCTATAAAAAATTTTCACTAAAATAGTGCTGTAATTATAGGGCATTAATGACATACGTTCAATCCCTCTACCCGTCATTCTGATCGATATTTTTACTTACTTTTTCCCGATAGTTTGACATTGTTCTTTAACTCTATACGCGTCAATATATTCCTTTCTTTAATTCGGCCTTGATTGAAAACGCAATCTCTTAGTTGGCCAATTATTGGAGGGGGGGGGGGGTTAACTAAAATGTCAACAGTGAGTATAATCATTAGAATGGATCCCCCTACACTTCAACCGAAGACTTTTAAGTCCCAAACTGTTAAATTAAGGGTGTGTTTGGACACAGGCATGTGGTAGGGAATCATTCCATATTTAAGCCCCAAGAATTAATTGATGGAACAACCACTCTCCTGAACAGCATTGATCCTTAGAAAATTAGATCCAAATATTGGACGATCAGAAATATTTGAAACCTCTAGGCTCTTTTAACCGGTAACTCGTTTTTTTTTTCAAAAAAAAAAAAAAATTCTGCTTCCAAAATTATAATGTATAAATTGAATCTCAAATAACTTGATAATTTCCAAACTTCACAAATGTTAAATTGAATGTTGTTTATTGAAATTCAAACATTGTATTATAAGGGTATGTTTGATGTAAAAGAATTAAATAAAATAAAATTTTATGTAACTTTTATTTTCGTAAACTTTACGGTAACTTTTGTTCTTATACTATTATGTGTTGTCTTTGGAAAAAATTGTGCATTATAAAAATAAAACAAATTAAAGAAAATTAAAAAATTAATAAAAATTAATAGTTAGTTAAAAGTTATTAAAAATTTACGATAGCCAAATGAGCTTAAATCCAAATCCAATGAAAATGTTACAAAGAGGACAATATATATATATATATAGCTATACTAATATATAAAGAAAAAATTAGTTTCTCATATAAAGAAAGAATTAGAGAGAGATATAGGAAAGAAGTTAATTAAGAAGAGAAAACAAAATTCACAGCGACTGTGTGTGTATTTACTCTATCGCATATATATATGCAATATATATATAAAATTATATATTACTTTCAATACAACTCTATAGTACTGTTCCAAGTACAATAATTTAAAAAGCATCTCTCTTTCACTTGCAATTTTTTTCTTGGGGGCAAACAGATCATTACCTCATGGATAGTTGAAATTCCGAGTTGTGTAACATGCAGCCCGAAACAAACAAGGGAAAATTATAATTGTAAATATGTCCACAAAACCAATCACCCTTGAGGGGGGAAAAAAAAAAAAAAAGGAAAAACTGAACCATTTTCAGGTTGGCCCCCGGAAAGTCGGATTCCGCCGCCGGAAAAAAGAAGAAGAAGAAGATTCG
>JAVXUM010000020.1:6834340-6847867 GCA_035590655.1 Pouteria glomerata | reverse complement strand
GTCGTGGTGGTGGACATGACCACCAGGCAACAACCTCAACCCCAGGTCTACAATATTAACAAGAATGATTTTCGGAACATTGTTCAGCAGCTGACGGGATCTCCGTCGCAAGAACCGCTGCCTAGACCTCCCAACAATCCCCCTAAACCCCCGAGCGTGAGACTGCAGAAGATCCGTCCTCCCCCATTAACACCCATAAATCGGGCCGCAATTCCCATTCACCCCCCAGCTGCTGCCCACCCGCCGCCTATGCCCGCAGCACCAGTTCCTTATGGCCATGGCTTTAATAGACCACCTGCTCAATTTGGTCACCCATCACCTACAATGTTGCCGCCCTTTACTCCCGGTGATTCAGGTTGGCCAAATACAGCAGAGTCTCCTATAACAGCATTCATGCGTTACCTTGCAGATTCAGGGCCAAGGCCGAACCAAGCTGTACCTCAACCTCAGCTTCAGCAACAACCTCAACTTCAGCCCCAGGCTTACCAACCCCAGCACCAGCATCCGGTTCCAGGTCAAACTCAACCTCACCCCCCATCGTTTGGTTTGCTTCCTAATCCACCTGCGCCTCCTATTTCCTCTCCACGGATGGGTGGCTTTCCTCTTTCCTCTCCACGGATGGGTGGCCCTCCTCTTTTACCATCTCCTGCTTCTCAGTTTCCTTTGCCATCGCCCAGTGGTTTCTTAAATTTGTTTTCCCCACGGTCACCTTATCCCTTTTCACCCGGGTATCAGTTTCCTCCACCACTGACACCAAATTTTGCATTATCTCCCATGTCCCAGTCTGGGATTTTAGGTCCGGGGCCTCAACCCCCACTTTCTCCTGGCATTGCATTTCCATTATCTCCTTCGGGCTTTTTCCCTATCTCAAGTCCTAGATGGAGGGAACAGTAGTCTCTTACAGATGTACACTATTTGTACTTTCCCTGCCTGGTCCTTAACATGGACATGTTTTGTGGTGACAAACCTTTTCCGCATGGGAGCTTCACTTGTGAAAGTTTTATGTACTGGTGCTGTAAGAATATCTTTGGTAGTATGCATTTTTTTTTTTTCTTTTTTTTTTTTTTTATCCCTTTAATTTGTTTTTATTTTGTCAATACCAATATCAAGGTTTGTTTTGAAATGCAAAATGTCTATTTCCTTGGCCAAGTTTAACTTTAGATATTTAGTCAAGATTGAAGAACTCGTCCAGACACTTCAGCAATTTGTAACATGTAAGGAGGTAGGAAAATAGACATTGAAATTTATTACTCTGCCTGAAGAGTTTTTGTTTTTCTCCAATGTTGTGAACAAAATATCTAATCAATTTGAATCACAATTCGCAAGATTGTAAGTTTATGTTTATGAATTTAATGCATTGTTAAGTATTTTACTATGGAGCTATGATTCAAAACATCTCTCTTCGATGACTAGTTATCTGGAAAACTTCAGTTTTTAGCTGCCCAACGCCTTTACTCGCATGCAACTGTCTCACACGTAGATGTGCACAAATACAAAAATTTAATAAATTGCACATAACAAGCAATGATGTTAGAATCACTGGGGGACTTAAATCCATCACCTTTCAAGAGCTTAATGCCATATTAGTTCAGTAACTGTCCCTAAATCTGGCTTTTGGAGTTGGGCCCCATAATATTTATCAAATTCTTGTTGTTGTTAATTGAACTGATGATATAACATAATGAAATACCAAAATGTTGGATAGTTGAAGAGATTGCTTCCGTCTGTGGTCATGTATATATTTTTTTCTTTCAAAGGTTTAAAAATTGGTTGAAGAGATTAACAGTGTAGCTACTCCATTGAACTGCTCATTGATTTATTTTGGTTGTGAGTGCATGTGCTTTGTTCTATAAAAAATATAAATGGATAGTCGTTCCCCTCTTTTCTTGATTTCTCATTGTTTCCTCTTATTCTCCTATGCTACTTTCTACTGCTTTAGTTGTTGGTCTGCAATTGAAAAACATCAAATTGTTAGTTTCGTATTGTCAATGCCAAGTTGTTGTTCTGTTGGCAGATCCGGTTTAGTTAGTTTTTAGCTTCTAAATTGATTTAACTAGAAATCTAATTTTAACTATTAGACATTTTGGTCTTGAGATGTGCTCCGCTCATTTACCGATGATATACACAAGGTTTAGTTGCTCAATTTTCATTGTTATACGCTGAAAGCTGGCAAAATAATTTCTAGTTCTTGGGTGCATTTCGTTCCAAATTTCCCGGTGGATGGTATCGTCGTCGTCATCATCCTCCACCTGCTTGTTCTTTGGGCAGGTATAAACAGTTGGAATAATGTAATTGTCTATATATATCAAAGTTGTTAAAATTGAAATGTTACTTAAAATTGGCGGAGGGTCTAAAAATTAAATCGTAAAATCGAATCGTAAAATCGTAAAATTTTATTAAATGCGTATAAAATGAAAATATAGTTTATTATGCTATAATTTTTTATTAGAGCTTTCACTTTTTTTTTTATAAGTTAATTATTTTATTAATGAGAGAAGAGAAAAGACATGTATAAAAAAAAAAAAAATACGAATCCTCAACAAAGTTTACAAAAGATTTTATATTTGATTCTATATTTCATTTACCCAGTTACACAATTGAAATCCTTAAAATGTTTAATATGATCTATATACTATACAATTGACATTAAAATATTGACTTTATTTTATTCTTATTTTTTGTTTGAATTAAAAATATATTTATAATATTTTATTATAAGTTTCTTTGTTTCTATCTTAGCTACGGCATTTAATTTATGGTAGTCAATTTGGTGTAACAAACACATGAACTTCAACTAGTGCAGTATAGTAAATAATAGTGTTATAGAATAAAAAAAAAAAAAAAAAAAAACAAATGAAATAGTTGTGGCATATTATTTGAAAAATTCATAAAAATCTATTTTATTTGAAAAAATTACATAAAAATCACTTAATTTTTAAAATCGGTAAAATCGTATATGAAATAGAGATTTTACTGATATTATGTCTTAAAATTGATATTTTATTTAATTTATCCCTATTAAAATTTTATATAAAATTAAGTTTTTCTACTAAAATTTTAAAATTTAAATCAAAATTTTAATTACATTGATACGTACCGTCAAATTGTTAGTTTTGTGTGGTCAATGTGACGTGTTCTGTTGGCAGTTCTGTTTAGTTTGTTTTAGCTTCTAAGCTGATTTAACTTGAGATCTAACAGCCAGACTTTTGGTCATGAGATGTGCTCAGCTCATTTACCGATGATATATGCACAAGGGTTAGTTGCTCCATATTCATTGTTATATGCTGAAACTGGCAAAATTTCTAGTTCTTGGGTGCTCTTTGGCACCATTTCCAGGTGGATAGCATCATTGTTATAGTCTGTTTCTCTTGTTGGTCAAATGGTCTTTCATGTGGCAGGTATAAACAATGGGCTAGAACATTTATCCTCCTGTGTTTTGCACCGTAAACAGCCTCCTGTTCTTCAAAAAACCTAAATGTTGAGAGAACTAGAAGTATTTTGCAGCAAATTTATCAGCCGGTTTATTAGTTTCCCAAAAGCAGGTTTGGTTGATCGCTTTTGTGAAGAATTACAAATTGAGAAACGTTAATTTGTGTTATCTATGAGCATGCTTTTTTTTTTGGGTAATTCGGAATCTCACCGATTTATTACAATTCTTAACGGACTGTGTAATTGATGGATAAATCGAAGAATATGCACCATCCCTCTCACACATTCAGGTTTATAAGAGACTCGAACCTTAGTGAGTATTGTGGGGAGCAAACTCACGTATCACCTGAGCTGAGCTTCCGGGTTATCTATGAGCATGTTTGTTTCTATCTCCTTGCATAGTATTGTTTAATATAGTTTAGAGTTTTCTTACCTTATTAATGGGGATAAAAAAAAAGAAAAGAAAAAAAGAACAAACCTGCTGGAATATAAAAAATTATTTATCAAGGGCATTTTAAACCTAAAGTTTGAGCTCCTACTCTGTTTAAATGGTTTCTAAACTTTTTGAACAATGGTGTTTCGGCCTCGGATATAGGTTGAACCGTCTCTTCTGTTTGGAAAAGACTAATCCAACAATTTATCCAAGTTCAGTATCTTGGTTGTTTGTAAGTTTGTGGGTGTTTGACGCGTTGACTTTCGTTGAAAAACTCTGAAAATCTCTAAAAATTTATTTCACTGCACGCATTATGAACTCACAATTTATCTTATTTTATTTTATTTTTTTATCACACCAAACACACTCTTTGTAGGGATAATTATTTGTGCACATGCGCTAAAAAAAGGGATAGTTCAGTTAGTCGATATGGTGAGGGTGAATTAGCATAATTAACCAAGTAGAGTTAATGTGGGTATAAAAGATAGAGATAATTTCACCGAGACTTTCTATGGTTTCAATTTAAGTTCACTTGGGCCCTCTGTAGCTTCACAAGTTTTAATATTCACAAAATAACAAAACTATTTACAGAAAACCCTTGGTAGTTTCTTATAATCATAAAACACACCCTAAGAACCAAAGAAATTTGTTAATATTCTAGCTTTTAAGTTAAAACAATTTTAGTTTCTTGATCTAATTCACGATTAACAAATAAGTCTATTAATATTAGATATAAATCATATAAAGAGCTTAAATACTTCTTGAAGCATTAATATTACATACATAAGTAAAAAAAAATTCAAAAAAAGCAAAATACATAAGATAAGTTTTAGTATCATTATTCATAAAATACTAGCCTTCATGGAGTAGATATCTTACAGTGACTTTCCACAGAATCGTTAGTGCTCTGATACCAATAAATAATAAAACACTCTCAAATTACTGAAAACATTCAAAATTTTATTAGTATTGCTTATAATATTACAAATAGCATAAGTTAGAGAGGGAGAGCACTCTAATTTTTTCAATCCTTCCATTATAAGTAGATGTTCGTATATAGACTTAGAATTTAGATTTCAAATCTAGGCTTAAGATGTTACACGGTAAAATATAAGAAGATAATAATTAAAAAAGCAAAAGACGACCAACAACTGAAAAGAAAAAGACGACAACTTAAAAAAATAAATATGATTATGGAATTGCTTTTATTAGAGCAGGTTCCTCCACATGATATTCACATGACTCTTGTCGTGTGTTGGATAAGGAGTTGTCGTCTAGAGTCCACTTTTAAAAAAAAATATTTTTTTTTTCTTTTGTTAGTATTCCTGATTGGTCCATTGTGTTTTCGTGATGTTCGGCTTTCGTTAGCCTTCCATCATGTTCTCGATATTATGCTATTCTTCATCAATCATATTTTTCCAATAATTTTGTTTTGCTTAGGCTTCATCGGTTGTAATAATGGCTTTTCACTCTATTTCTATTTCGAATTTCTCATACATATCATCAAGATAAATTGTTACTTCAGATGATGCATCAATTTTTATCTGACTAACTTTGTTTAAGAAGTTGAATGCCTCGTTTTCTATTTTCCAGAAGCATAGAACATTAATAAAACAGAAAATATGAATATCCTTCTATCATTAGTGATCATATGTTTTTCTGGCTCATTTTATAAAAATTTGGCATGGTAAATCAAATCTATCCAAGACTATAATAGAATTTGTTCTTCTGAAGCGCCTTTTTTTTTTCTTCGCTGGGATGGAGGAAGTATAGTTGTCAAAGAGGGAATATTCCTTTAGTTTCTAGATTTGATAAGACCGATAAAATCTTTCATTGTATCGCCATCAAATAGAACCGAAAAATTCAAAAATTATAGTTTTTCTTTTAAAACCAAAGAGAATTTTATTGATCAGGATTTTGATCAGTGCTGGAAAATCTTGGTAGATTGTTACCTCTAATGGATTGAAAATGATTTTTTTGGCAATCAAGGGTTTCAAGCATCCAATTGGTGGGTTGCATTGGATTTTTTCGATATAAAAAAATGGGATCAAATTTAGTTTGATTAGAAAATTCTTCAAGGATTAGTTTAATCCTTTATTTATTAATATAGTTATTAATAATTAAAAATGAAGGACTTGTTTAGCCTCTTCATAAAACTTAATTCTTTTGATTTTTTTAAAATAAGAATTGCCAGAAGAAATTTCTAAAATTTTTATAATTTGCCGAATTTCAGAATTTCTCCGATAATCAAATATAGAGGTTTCAAAGTTAAGATTTAAAATTGTGCCTTTTGACAATTCTTTCAAATGACTAAGCCATTCCTGTCATTACTTTGTTGAAATCATAATTTTTTTTTTGAAATATGACTTTTCATATCTTATTAAAAAGATAGTAGAGTTTGTTCTCCAAACGGGAATTGAAGAAGTCCGATGTGGCTTCTTTTGCTAGTGTAAGTGGCTTTTTTAGCACTGTTTGAGTGTAACTCTCATAAGATAAATTTTTTTGGAATGTTTTTCCAGTGAAAGTATTTTCAATTTCTTTAGCTGCAGTTTCTTTACCTTTTGAGCTGGCTACCCTAGATAATTTAGTTTGTTTAGCTATTACTTCATTGTCCTTAAAGCTAGTTGTCTTAGACATTTCAGTCTTTCTTGACAGTTCTCAAGACCTCTACAACATAAAGACTTTTGTTAATTTTTATTGTTAATTTTTATATCCATCTGGATATCTGTTAAGATAATCTGCAAGAACATTTTTAATAGATTCAATATGTTCAACTTCAAATGAATATTGAAAAATATAATTGGACCACCTAATGCTTCTTGGATTATCTTCAACTCTTTTTTACTTAAATTTTTTTTTTAATTACTTGATTATCTGTTCTTATTAAAAATTTAACAAAAGTCAGATAAATTTGAAATCACTTTATATGTTTTTTTTTAATAGCTAAGAGTTCCTTTTCGAAAATAATATAATTAAGTTCATTTGGTTTGAGTTTTCCAGAATTATATCCATATTTTAATTTTTCAAAACTTTTTTGCTCTTTCAATATTTTGAGAAAATCTTCTTGCTAAGATTTTTCTTTTAATTTTATTACTTTTAGTACTATTTCCCAGAACATTATTGAGACATCTGTCTTTAAAATTAAGAGATTAGATTCTGTAGAAAATAAATCTTTAAATTAGGTTTGGATGTATGCTAAGATAATCTGTAAGAATATTTTTAATAGATCCAATATATTCAACTTCAAACGAATATTGAAAAATGTAATTGGACTACTTAATGTTCCTTGGATTATATTTAACTCTTTTTTTCTTAAAAAGGTTTTTTAATTACTCGATTATTTATTTTTATTAAAAATTTAACAGAAGGCAGATAAATTTGAAATATCTTAATATCCTTTTTTTTTTTTTTTTTTTTATAGCTAAGAGTTCTTTTTCGAAAATGATATAATTAAGTTTATTGGGTTAGAAATTTCCAAAATTATATCCACATTATTTTTGCTTTTTTAGTATTTTGAGAAAATCTTCTTGTTTAGATTTCTCTTTAAATTTTACTACTTTTAGTACTACTCCTCAGAATATTTTTGAGACATCTGTCTTTAGGATTAAGAGATCTGATTCCATAAGAAAATAAACTTTTAAATTAGGTTTAAAAAAAGGTTTTGATTTCTTTTAATTTCTTTGAATTTTCCTCATTCCACTCAATTTTTATATTAAAATTCTTTTGATGTTTTTGAGTTTTTTTTTCAATTTTTTAAAGAATGGTTTTTTCTATTTCGAAAGACTTTTTACAAATTATTTTATGTAATTTAGTGTATCAAGAAGACTTTGTAAGTTTTTAGAGTCTCCAATTTTTTTAGGAATTCTTTGATCTTTGTGATTATATGAGCTTGTAACATAACACCTGTTGAATTGAATACAATTCCCAAATAATCAATTTCTTCATTTTTAATTTCAATATTTTTATGACTACACATTATTCTATTATCTAAAAATTTTATACAAATAATTTTTAAATGATATTTGTGTTCTTCTCTTTTTGCAAAGAAAATTAACACATTATCTATGTAAACAAAATAGAAATCTTTAAAATCTTTAAAGATATTGTCCATTCATATTTGAAATATTTGTGACGCCTTATAAATTTCAAATGGTAATATTGTTCATTGGTAATGGTCATATGGTACCGAGAAAGCAATCAATGGTTTTGACTCTTTTGTAAATTTGATTTGCCAGAAACCTGATTTGCAATCAAACTTACTAAATATTTTAACACATCTAATTTGAGTTACTAAAACATCTTTTCTAGGTTTAAAATGCCCATCAAAGATAAGATTTTCATTCAATTTTTTTATAATTGATGATCATCCTAACTTTTCCTCTTTTTCTTTCACTATGATTCATTACAATGAAAGCAGAACTAGAATGTTGACTTTTAATTTATTCTATAAATCTTTCTTTTCAAAAGTTCGTTTATTTAAGCTTGAAAAAAAAATTTGTTCATATTTGAGTTTTAGATGACAATATTTAAGAGTTTTTTTTTCTCACAACATTAATAGATCTTCTGAGAAGTTTGAGCTTAATTTGTTATAAACCCAATGCAATTTATCAATTGATTTTAATAAATTAATTAAAATTAGACTATTATTACCACGCTTGAGTGGCACAAATCTTTTATCGCCAATTGAATCATGGGTTTTTAATCACGAAATCAGATAAGGTTTGTGTCTATCAGTCAAGATTAGATAATCATGAGAGACATTCATATAATATTATTGAGTTAGGAAATTATTTCTTAAAAGTATATTTTCATGCATTAATGAAAAGCACAATATTTTCAGAATTTTAAAGGTCTTTTTACCTTTAATTATTTTTACTGAAAATATAATATCTTTTGCTTTAAAGTCCATTATAAAAGTTATGTCATTAACATTTTTTTGCTAAAACAGAATTTTTTATTTGAATCTAATATTCTTTGAGTATGGCATTTGGTTGACATATCATAGTGATAGCTCTACTGTTTACAAGTGCATGTAAGCTGTATGGTTTATAGCCTTCAAATTCAAATGTAATTTCAACATAATTATATTTTCTCTTATTTTGGTTATAAGAAAAGAATATTATTTCCGAATCCATATTTAATTGTTAAAAAATTATAGACTTTTGTTTTTCTTTGTTAGAAGAATTTTCAGGACGAACTGGAACTTAGATTTTTCTTAAACCAATTTTCTTGTCAATATTACTTGTACTTGATGAACCTTCTTTAATATTTTAGAAGTTGTATAATTTAAATAACCTTTTACTTACAAATAATTTGTTATTTCTAAAGTAGAGAGAATTTCTTGATGCTTGAAATTCAATTAATTTATGAGAAGATTCTGATTGATCTCTCGTAAAATTTTCAAATACTCATTTTTTTAAGTATTCTCAAATCTTTTATGTCTATAAATTTTGGTCTGATTTCAGTATTAAATGGTATGTGTTCATATAATTCAACCATCCCAAGTCAACATTTTCTATCTTAACTTCAGTATCACTGGCTAATTGATTCAAAGCTTTTTAGGATATTTTTAGATCATTGGCATTATTGTCCATCTTGATGTTCTATGTTTGGATTCTCATAGTTAATATGTCTTGGATTTTTTGATCATTTATAGATACAAAATAATTTAGTTTGATTCTAAAGAGTATTTATCCAAAAACTAAATTAAATTCTATTCCTTTTATCATAGATTAAATAGGGTCATAAAATCTTTTGTCTTGGACTACACATAGTATTGGTGAGTTTACTCCAAGTCTAAGCAATGGTCTAATCTTTATTTAGATTATATCAATTTGCATGAATCTTACTTTAGAATACTTCTGTTTAAGTTTTCTAATTTTTTCTTTATCAAAAAGTTTTATTTTAACTTACCAATTAGAGGAAAATTTTGTCTTTGTTATTCTTTCATATTTTTTGAAATGTTGGGCTTGTCAAAGTTTAAATTTTGATTTTTTATATAGATCTTTTATTTTAAGACTTTTGTATTTAACCAATTTATCACTTTCTACAGTCACGTCTTATTTGACTATATCTCTTAAACAAGTTTAGTTTAATTCATTTTCAGGGACTGACTTAAAAGTTTCTAAATTTTCATCAGCAAAATTTGTTTCTTATATCATAAAAATGAATTTTTTGTTTTCTTCTAAAAAGTCCGAAGAAATAAATTTTAGTTCATACAAAATGTTTTCTTATGAATCTATCTTTTCTTTTAGGCAAATCTTTAGATTGTTTTCTTCTAAAGATTTGACTATCTTATTGTTCCTTTTCAAACAATTAAGTGCTATATGCCTTTTTTCGTTGCAAAAATACTAAGTATAATTTTTCAATGATTTTCTGCTGAAGTTTTTCTTGAATTTTCTTGCATAATATTCTTTTATTTCTAAATTTTCACTTTTTAATTTTAAAGTATTTTTTCTTGTGTTTGTGATATGGTTTATTCACAGGACACCTGACTTCCTTTTTTTTTTTTTTTTTCAGATTTTATCAAAACAAGTTTTTCCTTTTAACTTGTTTTTGGGCTTTCATTTGAAGACAATATTTGGTCATTATTTTATCACTAAAATTTATCCTTAAATCTAAAGAATTAGAATTTTTAATTTTTTATTGGTGTTTTGGATATTGTTTTTCATATATTTCATCCCACGGGTTTGGAAGTTTGTGAAAAAATTATTTTTTCCAATGAGTCATACATTTAGGTTTTAATATCTAAAAGTATTTCTGATATAACTTCTCAAAATCTCTGTATGTACAAACATTGCAAAATTTAATTTTTTATAATATATTTTACTTTTTTTTAATGTTTATCTAAAGATATTATTTTACAAAAATCTCTTTTAATTAATATAAAAAAGTTTGAGAGAATTTTTATAAAATCATTATCTTATTGTTCTTTGAGCAAAAAACAAAAGTTTTTTTCTTTTTCGTTATCTTCTAATTTTTCTCAAACCTTTAGTCAACTTAAAATATTTCTTTGTAGTGTTCCAGTTATATAGTTTAGGAATTTTTTCGTATGCTATACATTTTTGTAATAAGTTATGACAATAAACATTGTTTGTGCCTATTATTTAATAGTGTTTTCATAATCTCTGAGATGTACATTATTAAGGTTTACATATATTCCGTTTGCAACAATATTAAATTTGTTTAAATCTTCTCCTTTAGAAGGACTCAGTTCATGTTCTTTTTTAATATAAATCTCATGAAAGCTAGATTCATTTTCTTCTTTTACATGGACATCTTTAAAAGTTTTTTTTAATAACTGGTTTAGTTTTTGGATCTTCATCTAGATGATTTGATACTCCTATTTTTCTTTTTCCAAGGTTTTTGTTTAAATTTAAAGTTTTGTCTAACCTTTTTGCTAGTTCTTCATCTAATTTTGGGTCAACTGTAGTTTCAGTTAGAGAATCAATTTCATTTTCATTCACTACACTTATTGCGTAATATTTTTCATCTATGTTTGTAGGATCTGAATCCAAAGTAAAAACGTATTCATATTTTTTGAATAAGTTCTCATATTGATTATAGAAAGTCTACATCTAGTTGAGCAGTTTTACATCATTTTCTTCCTTATATCTAGATCTTCAATATTCTAATATTTCTTTATTAGCTTGAAAATCTTTGTAATATTTTCCCTTAATAATGTTTTTCACTGCTAAGATCTTATCGAATCCTCATTTTCCTTCTTTATATAAGATAGAAATTTTGTCATCTTCAGTTATTTGAAGATTAGAGATTTTGTCGCCATAGCCTTTGTTGACTATTTGTTTTAACAAAGTTTTTGTGTTTGTTGGATGATTTGTATCACTTATTTTATTTAAAGTACCTATATCTTCAAATACACTATCTACTAGAAAATTTAAAATTCTAACAATACTTAAACTATTTGGTTCTTTTATAAAAATATGAACTTGATATTCAAAAATTTCTTTCTCATTTTCTCCTACACATAAAAATTTTCTATTACTATTATTAGCCATTTTCAATTTGTTTGTTCTTAAAGAAACTCACTCAAAAGCTCAGGTTTTAACTTTTAATAATCCTAACAATGCCTGTCTGTCTTTCAAATAGATTAAGGTGGATTAATCTTCTACGCTTACAATCTCTTAACTTTTAAAAGACTATTAATAGTTTCAGAAATTTATATGTAAGAGAAATGAGATTCTAAGGACAAGTTTAAAATTTTTACGAAAATATAAGGTTAAAATAAAAATTCCATTTTTTTAAAAAAAACTTATTAAAATTCTCAAAGGAGGTAAATGATAATTATTTCAACTTGAAGAGATGCAAGTGTCATGTACCTTAAAAGATAGCTACAATGCTTTAAATTCTGTCTCGTATTTCATACTAAATCAATTGCTTAATTGAATAGCATAAATATTATATTTCACTTTCAATGGTTACATTCAAAAAAATGCACGTATTATCGTACCAAATATCTCGAATTAATTGCTTTCCGAATCCCTTTCTGCTTTGCGGGAAAAACCAACTCTCTGGGTTAATTTCTTACCAGAAAATTAGTTAAAAAAAAAAAATTAAATTAGACTGAAGGTTCCATTTTAATAAACCGAAAACTTGAAACTTTAAATATATGTACTTTATTATATCGAAGTTGTACATAGTGTATAAATTCATGTATTTTAAATTTTCAGTTCAAAGTTTTCTTTTTTTTAGATTTTTTTTTAAATATACATATAGAAAAATTGTACCATAAAAAAAAGTTCAAATTATGTGATTGAATTGTGAGTCTTTTAAACAAATATTGTAGTGTGTATCTCACTGTTTTTTTAATTTTTTTTTGTTCTTTATATATATTTATTTTTGTCTCCTTTTATATGATTTAATTAAACTGCTCCCATATATAATTTTTCTGATTTACCTTCATTGTCTATTTTTAATTATTATTTCTCTAGGACAACGCATATATATATGACTAATTCACCGTCAAAAATACTAATTTTGTTAAAATAATTTTAATTTTATTAAATTTATTCTTGTAAATTTTATTATATTATCATAATTATTTTTAATAATTTTATTATAAAAATATTCTCATTTCTCTCAAGACAATACGTAATTTTTTGCCCAAGTAACTAAGAAGGTATCTCCAAAAAATAAAAAAAATAAAAAATAAAAAAGCTAAGAAGGTTGATTAGTTCGACTATATTTTTTAAATAAGAAAATTTATCAGCCTGTTCATTACTGTAAAATATTATTCTTATGGGATAATGTTTTTATTTTGAATTGTATTTATTTTACAACTGCATTTATTTATAAATTTATTTCGCTAACACCTCTGTAATTTTGCTTTCGACATTTAGATCTAACTTATTCCGTAAATGCGCCCGTGAGTTTTCTGAAATTTGTATTATATTTACTTATATTTTTTGTTAAATTTTTCATTTAAAAATTAACTTTTGATCAATTCAATATTATAAAATTACTATTATAATCTTAGGTTATGTTTGGTACATGAGAATGGAATAGAATGGAATAGAATCCATTCTTACTTTAACTTATTATCATGTTTGGTATTAAAAAATTAAATTAGAATGTTATTTTTTGAAAATAGCCATTCCTACATTAAGTGAGAAAATGCGTTCCACACTTTAAGTGATGGAATAGCC
>JAVXUM010000020.1:6780247-6793028 GCA_035590655.1 Pouteria glomerata | reverse complement strand
AGTAACTAAGTTAAAGATTACCTGCCTTAAATGCTAAATCTGTTTATAGTGCATAGAATTAAAGTCAATTCGATGACAATGGATGTATTTAGAGTTCCGTAAATTAGTAAAAATTTGTAAATATTATAATTTTGTAATTTGTGTTAAGAATAAAAAATTTTAATTTTATAAAAATTTATAATAAATCAAACAATTAAAAAATATTTATAATTTTTAATATAAAAAATATATACATTTTCAATTTATTAAATTTAAATTCAACTATCCCAATGAGCGTCGCAGCAAAATTGATGTCAAACCCAATAGCCAAGCCCTAAGCCCCTCTGCATGTCAGTAAATGAACATTTAGGGTGCGTTTGACGATGTAATTTATAACCAAAAAAAATTATTAATTTTTTATTTTTAAGCTTAACAAATTATTAATTTTTATTATTTTTTTATTCTACGACATTAATTTTTAACTTAAAAATTATTAAAAATTATTAAAAATTATCAAAGTTAGAAAAAAATTATTAAAAATTATCAAAATTTATTAAAAATTCTATTAAACACTTAGAATTATAAAAAGTAACCGAAATTATTAAAAATCATTATTTATTTCATTTAATACATTAAAAATTTATAATTAATAATTATTAATAAAAAATATTAAAATTATTTCTTCAGATATCGGTAAAAAGAAGCAAAGAAATCCATGTGCATACATGTCAGAGATTCTCTGCATAATTTTGGAATGTACGACGTAGCACATAATAATAAGGGGCACCAACCAAAAAAAATAATAATAATAATAATAATAAAAGGATGAGGTAAAATCAGCAAGTCCAAGAAACAAAATATTGCAGCCATGGCGCCTGATTTTCATTTAACTCCATATACAAACTGTTACATAAAAAGGGAAAACGCTGTTTCCAAACCATCTAAAGCAACAAAAGATGAGACCAGAAGATATATACAGAAAGGTGACAGAAAGAAGCATCAAAAAGAAAAGCATGACATGTAACTACATGGATGAAAAGTTCAGGATCTATTTTGTTTATTTGAGGTTAAACCGCCATCTATGTTAGGGCCTATTTACAATACATGGTTTTAAGATAGTCTTTGAAAACCTATGAAAAGAAAAATATGAAGTATTCAGACCATGCCTTGGGCACAAGCTGGACTATAACTCAAAAGGCTTGGAGTTGGGAGGCATTTTCATTTTACCATAAGGTGGCAAAGTGAGAGAGAGTTCGACCGAGACTGAGAGTTTGTCGTCACCAACATCATCATTTTTGTGCCCTGCAGTTGAATTTGGAGGATTGTTGAGTTGGTTGCTCTCATCTGCAACCCATTGGAAATCAGGCAGCAATGCCTGTTTTTCGGGCTTCTTGCCTGCCCACAGCGAAAGACCGAGATCTAGAAACTCAGATTCCACACACTCCTTGCGATCCGATGAAAGCACTTGCTCCTCTGAGTAGTGCTTAAACTCCCACTTGCCGTCCACCTGACCTGGATCTGCTGACAATGGAGACCCACAAGTGGCCCTTGAGTTGTTAGTAGCCATCATGCTATGAGAGCTGCCACTGCTCCCAATTGCATAATCCAAATTATAGTTACCAGTCTCGGGAATGGATTGGTAATCTTCCAAACTTCTCTTAGAAGGTCCATATTCTTTCTGCAGGAAGAAACAAGAACACATAAAGGCTCGTCATTTTATATGGTCAAAAGCACACTTCTTTTTTTTTTTTCCAAAATTCAACATAAGTTTGGAAATGGAGATTGTGCAGTTACCCATCCCCAAAAACAAAAACAAAAAATTGGAGATTGTGCAGTTGCACTTATCATGGAAGAGTCTTCAACACATATTCAATACTATCTTGATGTGCCAATAATTTATGAATAAATAGAAACATTTTTGGGTCATTTGGCTAAAACTTAAATAGGATAAATATAAACCAGTAGACAAAATAAGACAAATCATATCCATAAGTGTCTCGCCTTTTTTAAAAAAAATAAATAAATAAATAAAGAGTATAATAACATAAAATAAAATAACAAAGAAAGTTTGTCATTGTAAGTATCGCTGCTATGACTGAATAATCAATTGGACACTTTCTAAGTATGCAAACTATGGCTGTGAGATAATAATAGTAATAACAATAACACCACCACAAAACAAGAACTGCAACAGAAGCTGCAGAACACTAACAATTGATGTTACTTTTGTAAGATGTAGTCCATCACATTAGGCCCATTCTAAATCCTCATCCAATTATATATTTGCAATTTTTTATAATTTAATATCTTCTTTTTTTTTAAAAAATATTTGATTTAGAACCTGATTGATTTTTTCCAGTTTCAGTTTTCTTTGGTTTTTTGACTAGCTCGGTCAATAAAAAAAAAAAAATTCAATTTTTTTGAATTGATTTTTTTTGTCAAACTAACCGAGTGCTCAGCCTTACATCGAATGATTTAAGCCAACACAGAACTTGTCCAAGACTCCCCCAATGAAAAGTACCTCGCCCATGACTCCTTCACTGAACAGTGCCTCGCCCAGCAATCCATCGCCTAAGGCTCCCTTGCCCAAGAGTGCCTCACCAAGAGTCCCTCACCAACAATACCCCCACTTTTGGCCATTCATGAGGATAGTAGACTACAGGTTATGGGTAAGAACAAAGATTTGCATAGCTAACATTCTTTCCCCCTTAAAGGGTTATCCCTCGACCATCCCAGAGAGAATCCAAGAGAGACCTTCCCAAGCATTTGATGTTCCCCCTAACCACCAACTAGACACGAGTCCCTCTCCTACTAGATTGCAGGCCTTGATGGTGAGCATCTCAGACTGGTAAAGAGGCTTACTAGAGCTTCTTTGCCACAATACTCTGTATCCCCTCCATAAGCCATTGGTGGCACTCCCAAAGCGTTTACTTGGCTTAAGAATCCTTGCAAACCCCTGCAAATATAAACTCTTCTCACCTACTCCATGGATGCTTATTTCACATCTTCAAGATTCCTAAATGTCAAAGTTTGTGTGATGTTTATTTCACATCTTCGAGCTCCCTAAATGTCAAGTTTCTATACATATATATAGAAATACAGACATGTATATTATTTTTTATATATTCATGATTTAATTATGAAGTAACAATTCAATTATGATTCCCCATCATTTTCCCATTTGCTAAATGGTCTGTGCTAAGTTAGCTTGATATACTTGGACCCATTTCCTAAGGGCTTAAGGTTTAGGGTGATTAGTTACTTAATATTAGAGCTCTAGTTCCAAAAATCTCATTATTGTGTTTGTTCTCCATTAATTCTTGTGTACTTTCTTCAGCTTAAGTCGGCGCACTGGTTCATTTAATTTGTCTGTCTATTTACTCCACATGCAAGATAGGTTTGCACATGAGGAGTGATAAGTTAGCTTGATATACATTATTCACCCATTTTTTATTAGCTTAAACTTTTGGGACAATTGGTGACTTAATGGACTAGGTTTCAAAATATTGGTTAGCACTTCCCATACATAAGCCCATAGTCTTACTGATAATGCAAACCTGAGGGAAATGAAAATAGAACTACCAATCTTATGACTCTGCAATGTAAATGGATGGGAAAAACAGGTATGAAATACCAAAAATTAATCACAAGAACAAAGCACATTAGTAACAATATTTACCATGAAGGTAAGACTCTGTTGTGCATCCCTGCACACCTGATTTTGCATTGGAATATAGTAAGTGATGGCATCGTTTGTCCTTCCCTGCTCAATTTTTACTTGTAAAAGGCTATACTTGTGCTCATCAGAAGATGGTTGATGTCCATAAGTTCTCTCTTCTCTACCAGGACACACAGATGGCATCTGTTGAGAATCAACCAAACCAGATGACTGCAGGGAATTATTGAATAACTTAGACACAGAGAAACATTCCCTTGACTGTTCAGAAGCACACGTGTTCTGGATCCCAGAGATTCTGGGGATAGACAAAGCTTGGTCTGAACAAACGTTATTCAAGCCAGGGATAGATGCTTTTTTCATATTGCTAGGCATGCACTCTTCATTGCTGATCCTCCTCCCCCTAAATACGCCCCATAAGAAAAACAACTTATTCCAACCTGTAAAAACATAACATACAATTGAGTAAAACACAGATGTCCCATAAGCTTGTGTGTTTGTTTGTGCAAGTAAATATCTCAATTTTAATAGGAAAGTCAAAAAGACTTTGCAACTTGATTATTACGCTGAGAGTTTTCAGGAAGCAAGTTGGATGAGAATATTAGCAGATCGATTCCATCAACGTCCCCTTTAAGAGCTAAATCATAATCAATCATGCATTGGATCAAACTCCTGTAGTTTCCTTCATAACTGCATGAAGAGTGCCCAAAAAAAAAATGTCAAAAAGAAAACCTAAACGTAAAAGATAGTAGATTGAAGCTGCAGGATAGCTATATGCCAAAACAAACCTCACTATATCTTCAGCAAAGAAATAAACCCCAATGCTATCCTCTCTGGGATGATTTTCCTGGAACTGGCTAGGCCAAGCGCTTAAGCAAGATACTTCTTTCAAAAGGACTTCGCAAGGAAACTTCCTCGCTACTTCAGAAACTTTAGGTGATGCACAAGCAGACAAGTGGGCTAGAATCCCCGGACAGAAAGTGGGAAGTATTCTGTCACTCTGTATTTTAAATCCACCTCTGCATGACATGTCAGGCTTTGGGAATAAGAAATTCTAAAAAAAAAAATACTTAAACTAGGCAATCGCATTCAAAAACAGGAAGACAGAACATGATGGAGGAAAGAAATCATACCTCCAAATATAATTGAGCTCTGGAATTGCCAAAATGCTAAATGTATCAGTTTCATTGCAAGATTTTGGCCCATAAACCTTATTACTACTTTGGTTTGTTTCCTTTGAACTTCCTTTCTCATGAATAGAAGCCTGATGACTCATTATTGGGCAAGATTCTGCAGCTTCATTAATATTGTTGAATTTATGTGTGTCTCCACCTCCATTACTGGCTGCAATGTGCTTTCTAGAAGAGCTGAAATAAGAGGTCTTTTGGCCTTTCCCATCCTGATTGCAGGATGCCTGCGACTGCGGCAATACATCCCGCCCATTGGAATCAGAATGATAACAACGTCTACTAGCAGTTGAAGCATTCAACCTGAAGTAATCTTTACCAGTGGCTACATTTGGCTTCAATCCACTAAAAGAGTAGGACTTCGTAAGAGAAGATGGATCCCCAACCACTTCAGATAAACACGAGTGCAGCTTCTGCTTCTTCACCACATTAGATCCCGCTATCCACCAAAAGATAATCAATCAGTGCAAAGAGAAATGCAAAGGAATCCAAATAGACAGACAACAAGAAATCAACAAAGTAATAATGGTGATGAATCTTCAGAAAAGAAGGGAAACCTTGGTCATTATTGAGATGTTTGGAGCCTCCATGAGCAAGAAGACTTGTTGGCTTTGATGAAATATTGCAATTTCCATGGCTTGGAACAGGCTTTGGATAACATTTGGCCCCAGCGGAGCGAGGGAACACAGTTTCACCATCAGATCCAGCTTCTTTACCAGCCATTGGAGAACTAACCATAGGTCTATCTAATTTAGCTTTAAAGTTTCTTTGACTTAAATTATGCTCTTCAGCATGTGTGCATCTCTTAGAATCCTTGCCAAAAGACATACTTGGAGAGAGCATTTTAATTTTTGAATCAGAAGCATTTGAACGGTCGGTGCTGATATCAAATGACAATGTTCTACACATCCTTTTAACGATCCTATGTTTCTCCTTGTCACTGGCAGCCGTACCCTGAGATAATTGCTTTTTCTCAACAAGTTCACTGGATGCATCGACCTTTACTTTTGACTCTGAAAGGTTGAATGAATTTGACTTGGTGAAAAAACCTGTAAAAATCAAAATACAAACTCATAGTATCCTAACACAAGAAAACACCAAATTCAATGAACAAAGTGCTTCCACCAAATAAATGAAAGAACTTTGTATGAGTATCGAAGAAACATTACCCTGTGACATTACAACTCCCAATTGAGCTTTGGGTGAATTAGAAGCAGAAATCATAGGTAAGCGCAGATTTCGCTGACTTCCATTGTAAGAGTGGTCACCAAGAGTAGACTCCTGAAAGGTTGGTTTAACTTTCATATTATCCAAGTTCTTATGTTGAAGATCCCCAGAAATCAGATTTTTCCTGCAAGGGCTTGACATCCTTGGTGATCCAACACTTGTTTCAAGAGCCCTTCTTTTTGGGATGGACTCAGATTCTGCATTGCCTGCGGGTCTCTCAGCACCCGCTCGGGCAATTGAGCTAACTCGTCCACTTTTCTCAGCATTTGGACTTCTAATATCCAATTCCAGTGTAATCCTTGAATCTCCGGCATTTTGACATATCTTATTTGAGGATGAAACTTCTGGACTTCTAACCACTTTTTGAAATTTATCTCGCACCTGTTTCTCATCTTCTTTTTGAAAATAGTTTTGTTTCTGTTTCTCAGTTTCTTCCTGAAGCTGGCAATCTTCACACATCCAACTGCCTTCGGGAACTTTTTCCAACATAACACGCATACAGTAACTGATTGAAGGGAAAATGTGAGTTTTCTTATTTCAAAGGAAACAATAAGATAAGCAGAAGTAACAAATATAGCACTGCGAAAAAAATAATGTCATAGTGATGTCGTTGGGGGGAGAGGGGAAAAACAAGAGAAAGGGGGGGTGGGTTTGAAGACAGATGAGGAGTAAAGAGTCAGCATGATATATCATTTACGACTTACGTGTGCTCTGCCCCATCACTGCACTTGCTACAAGTAGCAAGAAGATGATCTCGACCAGCGTCGCCACAGATATCACAAACCTTTACCTATGTCCCATGACAGCAACCAAGCAATGTTATCCCAGGGAGTCAATCAGAAATGATAAAAGCGTATTGAAATAATTTTATCCCACGATCAGAAAAGGTTAATTATTGCTCAAAGCAAGGTAAGTGTCAAGCATTTAAGAGACTTATAACATAAGAAGAGTTAAAGAAATGAAGATGGGGAGGGCCTTCCATCACCAACAAATCAACATGCAAATAAAATCATAATTCCATTGCTTTACAGAAGTTTCAACTAGAATGTATTCTGACCAAAAACTCAAATCATTATCATAAAAAAAATTTCAAAACTATTAACTAACAGCCTTTCATAATTTTCCAAGTTCCTGGATTGACAAATGGACATCATCAAGATTTTCTCTTTTTCCCTTCATCAAGAAGCAAAATAGCTGAAATATAAGCATTAGAGGATGTAGAGTTAATTGATCCTAAAAATAAACTAGTAATTGCTCGTGCCTATAGGCACAAAAATCTAATTTGGCATGAAAATAGCTCAAATTTAAATTTATAAAGTAAACCTACATGAAAAATTACGAAAATAACCTATAAAAATAAAAATCACTAATCAAAAGAGACCAATGTATCCCTACAGTGCTTAATAAATATGTGAAAAAATTTTATTTATTACAAATATTATCATATTTTTAAAAATTATTAATTTAAAAACTTTTATATAAAAAGTATTCAAAAAAGATATAGAAAAGTAAGAGAGTATATTTTCATATAAAATAACAGAAAAGACAATCAAAGTTACGTTGTCATATGAAATGACAAAAAAGACAACCAAAGTAGAAAGAAAAATAAAAATAATCCTAACGATTGAGCAATTACAATAGTTAAAAATATCCCAAATTCAAAATTTTGAGCAAATCTAAAGAGTGTAAAAGTATATGTATTTAAAATTTAAGTATTAAGCACATTATAATTGAAATTTTAATTTAAATGTTTATTTT
The DNA here is from genome assembly GCA_035590655.1 of Pouteria glomerata. Classification (NCBI taxonomy): domain Eukaryota; kingdom Viridiplantae; phylum Streptophyta; class Magnoliopsida; order Ericales; family Sapotaceae; genus Pouteria; species Pouteria glomerata. Next base: position 6,785,201 of record JAVXUM010000020.1, on the reverse strand, counting down.
TTAATAAATTTTTAAAGAAAATAAATTTAAAATTTTGAGCAAATCCACAGAGTGTAAAAGTGCTTAATGTTTAAAATTTAAGTATTAAGCACATTAAAATTGAAATTTTAAGTTAAATGTTTATTTTATAATAAATTTTTAAAGAAAATTAAATTTTAAATATCATTTTTTAAATAAAAAATTTAGCTGACTTTATCTAATAGGTATCCATACATTGTTTAATAAATGTGTAAAATTTTATTATTTATTACAAATATTATCATTTTTAAAATATTAATTTAAAAATTTATATATATAAAAAGTATTCAAAACAATATGAAAAGAATAAGAAATTATGTTTTCGTGTGAAATGAGCAAAAAGACAACTAGAGTTGAGAGTGAAAGAAATAATCTTGACCATTGAATAAATCCAACGGTTGAAAATATGTTAATATCAAAACATGAGCTATATTGTTATATAGATTCCCTCTTTCCACAAACAACTTATTGTAACCAAAAAAGCTTACGAAATTCATTCTAAAAAACTATCACGACAAAAATTCAATGTGAAAATATTTTCAAAATATTAGAAGCCAATATATAGCTCATAATTAGTCTATAACTACAAAGCATAAAATAAACATGTCCATGTAATGCTAACAATAAGGTAAGGTTTCTCATTTGTGACCTGATGTTGTAAGTTCAATGCTTGAAAACAATATCTCCAGTTATTGGGAAAAGGACCATGTGCATTACCCCTACATAAGATCCACCCTTTTTGTGTAATGCTAATGGTAATTCATTCAAAGAGCTTGTATCAGTTTATCCTATCTGGTTATGTTGTTTTTGTTGTTATTATTATTATTATAAGACAATTTATATAGTCATTGCTTTAGGGTATAAGTAATGCGGAAAGGAAACATCTGAAGGGTCATTTTCCCCATCTCATTTACTGTGTTCCAACAAAAATTATGTTCATTTAATCCGTCCTCTCCAAAATAAAAATTATTTCTTACATTTCACAACAAAAAAGTATGCCATAAAGACATTTGCTTTTTTTTTTTCCTTCTTTAGAAAGTCTCTCTAGAGCCATTTGCCCTACTCATAATGAAGTTACTAAATTTTTTGGAATAAGCAAAAGAAGCTTGAATTTTTACAAATTATAAAATCTTAATTAGCTAATTTGAGTCAATGCAACTAGTATCTTGCAAAAAAACAAGGAAGCAGTACGTACATCCACCAAAGCATCTGATTCATCACTACACTTGACAATATGACACTGCTCTGGAGGTCTCCGTCCAGTGGGCACCTCAGCTGAGACCATATCTTCATTCTTGTCAAAATGCTTTTTCACCAAAGTTGTAGGATCCTCCTCATCCACTTCAATTTTGGATTTGACAGATTCAGTTATATCCATAGCATAAGCAATGGTTCCCAACATTTCCTCTTGCATCCTGGAGCACTCAGAAAGATCTTCCTGGAAAAAAAAACAATAATAAATACATAAAAAAAGGAGAGATCCTTACAATCTCTGGTCATTTCATTACAGATATGAGGTTCCAGTTGCTGAAAAATAAATTTATTTGCGCACCTTCAGCGCCCTAGTGTTGGTGTAAATATCTCTGAATGAAGAAACTTCAGATGGATATGATTTTCCAGAAAACAGTGCAGTCTCCTGAATTGATTCCTCTGTAGGCTTAGCTGGCATGCAAGAGCAATTGCGTCCCTCTTCCACTTCACAATGGCAACTGGCCTGAATATAAGAAGTTAGTTGAACACCAAATTTCTTCTCACGTCCTCTCACGAGAGAACTATTAACTGAAGAAGGGCTACATGACACATTCTTTCTGTCTATGACACATCTATGATCCTCGCTGATGCATGACATGTCATCGCCATTGCATTCCGAAACCTTCGGTGTTTCATGCTCATTTGAAAAGGCTCTATTGCCACATAAAAGTTTTGGTCCGAGAAGGCCCTGGTCTTCTGCAGCAGCTTGATTAACAGCTACCTTTGAAAGCATTAATATGCCTTCGGAAGCACCATATTCCCTCACAACAGCTTTACTTTCCGCATTGTCAGTTGATGAATCATGACTCGAACAAGCGCTGAGGAGGTTACTGGTTTCACTATTTGTATGATGTCTATGCTTGCATTCACTGATCTTAAAAGAAGGTGGTGAATCAATGTCCTTGAAGGAACATAGACAAGCGGTCTTTTCCTGACAGACTTCATCTGATAAGCTGTCAGAATTAAGTCCCATTGACGCTAATGCAGCGTTGATATACACACTAGATGAGCATAAGGTGGCACAAGCACTGCATGTCCAGATTCAGTTCTTACATAAGATTTCCCACTCACATGTCCAATAAAATAAAAATCACCAGAACGATAAATCTGACTGAAACAGAAACTATGTCTCTGCAAATAAAGTAGAAAAGAGTAAACAGGAAGACATAACAATACAAGGGAAACCAAAAGGGAAAAAAGGGAAAAAAAAGTTAAAAAAAAAAAAAAAAACCAAGAAGAGAGGATTTTGTTGAGGAAAAATTGCAAGTGGCCAACACCAAATTAGATGACTGTTTAGCATTAAGCAACATGGTATCTTATGCATCAGATCAGATACGCACGACTACAAGTTACTAACCTTCCAGATTACATTGATTTCATTATTGATGCTGCACATTTAACTCATACAATAGCTATACAGTCTGCAATTACGACTAATATCCAAGACAGTCACTTCAATTATTGGGAAACAACCAAACAACAATAAGAGAGCAAAGAAACTGCACATTGTGAAATAAAACTCCAAGAATCCTTTTCCAATATCCATGAGAGTAACACAAAAGTTATTGCATGCAAGCATAAATTATATAATATAGTGTAATCATTTTGAAAGCAGAACAAATGTATAAGATAGTTCCATAAGAGCCTGTTAGTCATACAAGCTCTTTGGAATTCTCATTATCATGGGACAACAATCTACAGTCAATTCACAAAATATATCTAGCCTAGTGTGCCTCAAATGCAAACTTAATTCTGCAGTTTCAGGTATGGGAAATGATCTTTATTCATTTAAAAGAACTAAAATAAATAAATAAAACAAAATGAAAATATAACCAGCCCTTCTTGATGGTGATTAGAGGTATTTTGCCTATCCAACATTTATATATTAACTTTCCAGACAAATGTGTACTTAGTCCAGCTATGTTTGTGTTTCCAAATTCACTGCACTTGCAATTTTGTTTGGATACACAATCCTTCCTTGAAATCCCATTGTTAATTGTTCATTTGCATGAAGGATACTCATGGCCTCACTTGAAGACTCTAGTTTTGTATTTGCATTGCTTTTTGTCACAGCTTCCACTTGCTTCTCTAAACTTGTACCATGCCTATAGTCCAATGTATTGTACTCTAAATTAACCAAAAACTTCAAATAAAATATAAAATTTAAAAAATTCCAAATTTTTGTTCACATATTTATGGTAAAAAAAAGTAGGAGATGTGACTAATATTTATCACTAAAATAATGACAAAAAATATTTTAGGAAAAAAAGAAAAGCATCCAAACCTATTGTAAAAGACAAAAGTCAAGAGACCATTCATGTGTGCATCGACCTATGCATAAAGATAAATGTAAATAAGGCAAATATCCCATTTTTAACAGAGATTACAGATGGTACGCTTGCAAATTTGCACAAGTACATGCTAAGCTGCAATAACAAAATAATAATAATAATAATAATTAATAAATAAATAATAAAAAATAAAAATAAAAAAATAAAACTAATGATTTGCTAAAGCAACTACTTTAACAGCGATTTTCACAAAAGGTGCTAATTCATTATCCTTACACACTATTAACAGGAAGATACATATCACGTATCCCCTGAAATACATTTTCTTAAACAATAGCAACAAAATTACTAATATTATTGATGTTTGAGACCTGCTATACCTGAAACTAATTATGCCAAACAACAAAAAATCATATAAATTACATATTGAATTCAGAAAAAAATCATATAAATTACATATTGAATTCACTAACAGAATGTGAATCAAAGCAGATGAAGTAAACAAATTATGCAGAACCATCATAAATGAAAATCATAGCAATAACAACACCACAGCTATCTGGCTCAGAACAAAAATAACAAATAAATGATAAGATGCTGAAGAACTTACGCCTCACCATGTCAGAGAGTGAATAAATGAGCAGAACTCAAATGCAAGTGTCTTTCAATACTGGTGTAATATGATAGAGTCCAAAGTCAGTGTTGATTGTCTTCCCAAGACACATGTAACATATATAAACAACAGAGCAACAATAACAAATTTGCAAAAATGGATACACATTACATACACGCAGATCAAATCAAACATTCATGTGAAGTAGATATGAGGGATTTATTTAACATCAATTACCTCCATAGATTGCCTGCCACATAAATATAGACGACACCATGATAAGGACAAAAAAATATTTGAAGGAGACAAAAGGCATACGCATACCAGATCAAAATCGCAACAAAAAAGTAATAAGTCAACCGCACAAAATTGCAACCATACAAAATTATATAAATGAATACACATAATATTATATATATAAAGATTGGATATGAGATCACATACCGATTAAATATGAAATCTCTAACAATGGTAACAAATTACTGAAGGTATTGCATATAACCAGGAGATGACAGCAATCGAAAAGACCAAGAGAGAGATTTAAAACACCGAAATGAATTTATCAGAATACGAAATAGAAAACTTTCCAGTCATAGCCTGATCTAAAACCCAAAAAAACACAGGGACAAACGACCCCAAATTCCACGCCAAGGGAACCGCAGTAGCCCAAAACATCAAACTTCGCAGAAAATGGGGACAATCGAACCAAAAAAAAAACCGAAACTTAGAATCAGAAGCATTGATCAACCCAAAATTAAATTCGCACATTCATGCCCAACCC
>JAVXUM010000020.1:6763966-6780147 GCA_035590655.1 Pouteria glomerata | reverse complement strand
TGATCAACCCAAAATTAAATTCGCCAATTCATGCCCAACCCAGAAAGTATGGGGAGAGAGAGAGAGAGAGAGAGAGAGAGAGAGAGAGAGAGAGCGAGCGAGCACAATAACATGCCTTTTTCTTCCGTAACTCTTCTGTAACCTCCCCAGTTTGCAGCTTTTCTCAAAGAACCAATTTTCACCAATTTACTTCCTTTTGAAGAAATATATGAAAGGACAGAGCACTCCTCCCTCCCCAGTCTCCTACACCTACATACGGGAGAGATAGAGGCTTTTATACGAAGCCAGGCCTTATTTTATTTTGATTTTTTATCTTTTTTTTTTAATTAGTTCTTAGTTTCAATCAGTTTTTTTTTTTTTTTTTTAATTGATTCTTCATTTCAGTTGAAAATTTCTGATATGACCTGTTACTTCATATTTGCTCAAAAAAATAAAATAATAGAAGAAAACGTGTTACTTGTCTGGTTGTTTTCTTTCTTTCTCATCTTAGGTGATTGGGTCTGTTAATGAAGACTTTGAAATATAGATCATATGGGGTCTTCTGTGGGGCCCAGCCATCTGTCTACTTGCTTTAGCCGTCGATAGTTAATGTCCTCCAGATCCAGATTTTAGAAGTTCATCGGACGGTTGAAATTTAGAGGGAAACGCACGACTAAGATGGTGGATTGAGATATTAGTATTTAATGCTACAGATATGTTTAATACGGAATAAAAAATTTAAAAATAAAATATTATAGAAATGATTATAATTCGAATAATTATTAAGATAATAAGTATATGATATTTATTTTTAAAATAAAATAATAAATATTATTTGGTAATAATTATATTATATTTAAAATATTAAAAATTTTAAAAAAATAACAATTAATTAAAAATAATTATAAAAATATATTTTACTAAATAATGAAAAAAGAGTAAAAAAGTTTTATTATTCTTTAGTATCTATCTCACCTTAGAAAAAAAATTTATTCTTTTAGGAAAGTAATAGCTATCTTATAATAATTATTATACCATCTATATATATATAATAATAAATAAATAAAAAAATTTCAATAACGTTTAGCCCGCTATCCCAAAATAAACATTTCTTGTAGGTGAAATAAGGAAGAAAAAAAGAAAATAGAAAGGGGCAGCACGTGACACGGGCGATGAAGAGTGCCGTTGGTAAAGAGTGAGGGAATCAGGTGCTCCGCGGAACACTTGATGGACTAGTTTCACCACTCCTGAGTACTCTTGGAATTGAGTAGAATACTCTAGATTGGTCTGATATTTGTAACCTCGGAAGGCAGTTACATTCGCCACGCGTTTGGTCGGGCTGCCCTCTGCTATCTTGGGCCATGTGGGCAGCGTCTCCAGGAGCTGAAAGCCACTGGGTTTATGACACCTGTGAAGGACACGTCACTGAATCTGGCTGATCCGACACGTCAGCAAATGTCTCATCGGCGGTGGAAAAATTGCCAAGTCATAAAATTTGTGGCGGTAATGCAACGGGCGGGGAGCGAATTAGGGAAATCTTAAAAAGAAAATTCGAATGAATAAATATTTATATAAAAGTGTTTAAAAACCATAAATTAATAAAGAACATGCACTCCACAAGACGATTATAAATTTAGAGAGTGTTTGGTACGATGAAAAATGAGATAAAATGAAATAAATTGTGAGTTCGTAATGCGTACAGTGAGATAAATTTTAGAGTTTTTCAGAATTTAAGTTTAACCCAAACACCTCCTTAATAGAAATATATAAAACTGTAAGTTTAAAAATATAAAAAATAAAATAAGACAATTTAAGATATATAAAGATCTTAAAATAAAAAAAATATCAAATATAATTTAGGCACTGTTTGAAATGTTATAAAATTTTAAAAATTTTTAAAAATTATTCACTTTTTATCTTACTGTACAAATTATAAAATTACAATTTATTTAACTTTATTTCATTTTACCTCACCTTTTACTATACTAAACATAACCTCATTCTAGCATTAATAAGTGGACAAAACATTCTCAGGATAAGAAAACGTGCATGCGCATAACCCATCAAATGGGAGGAGCAAAAATTAGCTGAGAGGGAAAGAGAGTTAGGGATGACCAATATTCTATATATACCTCAGTCAAGCGACTTGATTAATTAGAATTTGACCCTGCAACTGCAAAGAAACTGCAGTCTCACCGTAAGATTCTTTGAAATATAAATTTCAAAAGGCAATGGGCTAGGGTAAGTAAGACACCGTTGGCAAGAGAATTTCATTTATTTACTAAATGTTTAAACATTTTTTCAATTATATAGATATATATATATAAGATAAGGTACATTATGCATACATATTCTAAACGTTAAGAATAAAACATAATACAAAAATTATTAATTTATCATAAAAGTTCAATTACAATGTAGATAAAAAAAAAATTACCATAATAGGTGTACATAAGTAAAGTATGAGATATCATTTTTCATACCTATATGGGAACAGATAAAACATAACTAGGGATCTTATAACTGACTATGGATGAAAAGTATAATGCAAATTTTACTCATACGCCACCAATTTTAATCCCAGCCATGTATCCGAATAATTAGATTTGTTTCTAAAATTTGTTTAGAAAATTTTAATGAATTACGTTTTTAAAAAACAATTAAGCCCACAAAATTACTGCAGCATTTTAGTAACTTTTCTAAACAAATTTTCTAATTATATATCATTACTCTCACAACTAATATTTTCTTGGATGATAACAGAAATATTTTATAGGTCATCATACCCTTTATAGCGACCTAATATAATATTATCTGCTTTAAACTTGATTACCAGTTTCTCAGAGAGTCACTCATCTTGGTATTCCTTCCACTCTAGCACACTTAATCCAAGAGTTTTTACTGAATCTAGTGCTTTCACAGCTCACTTAACCTTAGAGTTCTCACTAAATCTAGTAATTTCACAACTTTAAAACTCATTGTACTTTATAAATGTTGAGCGTTACACGTATATGCCACTCTTTTTCCTCTACCCAAACAATTACTAAATCTAGTCCTCTCGTGGATTTAAAATGCGTTATACTTTATAGATATCGAACATTACACATATATATCATTTTTTTCCTCTACCCAAGCGATGTGAGATAAAAAGCATTAATTCTCTGCCTCATCTCCTACTTCACTCTCTCGCAGATATAATCCCTCACAAGTAGGTCCCTCACCCACGTCGTCCACGTGTGGCCTCACTTCTTCCTCACAGGCAGGTCTGTGGCCTCACACCTCTATCATTTGTAATGACTCGCACCCACACAACGCAATATTATCTACTTTGGACTTGGTTAGGTGCAGGATAAGTACTTCTCTAGGGGTCACTCATCTTAGCTCTACTCTTACTTAAGCATACTTAATCCTAGAATTCCTACTAAATTCAATGCCTTCATGGCTTTAAAACGCTTTATATTTTATAAATATCGAACATTACATTTATATTATTTCTTGGGTCTACACTGGTAGTGTGGGACATAAGATATTATTTATCTGCTTCATTCCTTGCATTACTATCTCACAGGTAGAGTATCTCATAGGCAAATCTCCCACAATAAAGACACACAAGGTACTAGCCAATCACTACTTTATTTTTGTTACTTTTTTTTTCTAGTCTTGTCTCGTTCACACAATGATTTGAAATTACAAATTTATGTTCCAATCGATATTAAGAATTATAATACGAATGTGTTAGATTTAATGGAAAGAAAAAAAGATATTTTATATCTTATTTGCGTGAAACCAAATTTAAAAATTTTCAAAAAAAAATTCCAAAATTATGTTAAATATTAAAAATAAATAAACAAATACAAACCACAATCTCACAAAATTAACAAAAGCCCTAATTGCTAATTCATCAAGACCTAAAAAAATGAAAGAACTCATGGCCTATTATACAATACATCCAAAAAAAAAAATACAAGTCATATAATAACTATACATATATATACATATAAAACTATCCCTCAAGCGAGTACAATCATAAATCTAGAAAAACCACAACTAAATGCTTACATTGGAATTTTGGTTGGCCTACTAAACAATCTATCATAATAGATATGAATATAAGCCATAGGACAATTATATGTACATATATATACATAAATCTAACCTTCAAGAGAGTATAATTATAGATCTAAAGAAACCACAGCCAAATAAATGACTTAGGGTTCAAATTGGAATTATTTCATAAAAATCATACCTCAATAGATGAATAAAAAAAGAAAGCATAGAGATTAAAATTCGTTACTTCATTGAGAAAATCAGATATTGAAGGAGATCATTAAAAATAGTATGGCGTTTAGAGATCGAAATAGTAGAATGAAAAAAAGAGGGATAGCGCAACAAGTGGGCCAAGAAAATAGAATAGAGAGAGAATGGTAGTTGGACAAGTGAGGCCAAATTAGACTGGAGAAAATACTTTGGATGTTCCTATAATAGAGATCGAAAATGGGCCAAGCCAGGCCTAAACTAGCCGTGGGTTGGGCTGTCTTGGCTAGCTTGTCTCCCCTCTGGGTCTAGTAGGGTCGCGTTAGATTTGGGTAAGGAAAATTCTCCCTTCACTTGCCTTATTAACCCTTTTTAATATTTTAAAAAAAGGGCAAGTCGCAGGCAAGATGATAAGGCAAATCACAAGGTAAGGCTATAAGTCAAATAACAAGTCAGGGTAAGATAACCCAAGACCTAACCTAGGGTACTCGAAAAGGTCAGGCCTGTACAAAAAATAACCAAGTGGTGGGTTAAGCATAGGCCTGGGTATCCCCTTTTTCATCACTATTTCATATGAATAACAATGTCAATCCTTCAATTCACGGAGGTCATTTTTGACAATTCAAAATATTCATCAATCTTTTTGTGTTTTTAAAGTATAGCTACTTTTATAACTCTAATTCTAAAAGTAAAAATTATTAACACTTTCCAAATTTATAAAAAAAGAATATATTTATATCTCTTATTCTAAAAATTAAAGTATAATGTTAAAAAAATTCGTCAAATATAATGAATTTATCTCTTATTGCCTTTTTTTTCCCACAATATGTATTTAATGAGTCCAATCTCATTTGACCATTAGTCACACATTGCAATTAATATGTGATCCTAGCCTTCTAACAAGCATAGTTTGCCCCATCAAATCATAATGACCTTCTACTTAGCCTTTTTGTGGAAAATCTATGAAAACTATTACTTAAAATCTCGTCCTTATGCTATAAAAATCCTCAATAAACTTACTCTAGTACTAACTAAAAATATCATGTGCTAGCAAATCCAATCAATCTCAAACAACCAATCAAATAATATAATAACCACAATTCAAAAAAGTAAAAAAATAATGAAATAGTGCACAAAGATTTAATAAAGAAAACTCTTAGAATATGGCATCTCAAACAAAAGATTAAACCTCATCTACGATATAAATTTTAGTTAACAAAGAATCTCTACAATAATTGAATCCACGGTTCTATCATACGAACACTTTGCTCGCATTCATAATTCATCAACTCTAAATGGATGAAACACCACAAACCAAATCCATAATCTACAAACACTTGTCTTCAGTGAATATTTATTAATTTTGGTCAAGTGATTTAAGAGATATTTTTGAAGCACAAAGAATGAATATAATCTTTTTCTCTCTTTAATTGATGATCTAAAACTTTAGTAGAAAATCCCTTTACCTAGAGTGTATAGTGAATCCAATCTTAAATAAGATTGAATATGATTCTTTTTCTATTTCTAAGCCTAGACCAAAGACAATTTTGCCCATGTATAAAACACTTTAGTCTATATATAAGCCTACAAGAATTAGAATCAAACTAAAAAAACCTTCCAACTATATAGAAAACTTCCTAACTAATCTTAACACTAGACAAACAAGATAAGGTTCTCCTAAATATAACTTTCTAATAAACAAATTAATCCAAGTTCTATAAGGACTATAATTCAATAAAGAAAGTCAAATACAATTCAAATCATATTGGATTTTATAAATCCAACTCTCTAAATTATCAAAGGTAAGTCCTATTTGGTTAGGGATTTATCAATACTTGAATTAAACTAATTAACAGATTTAGTTCACTATTGTATTAATTCTAATATTTTAATAAATTAATATCGTGTTATCAATCAATTTTAAATGTGTGACGTCTTAAATTTTATAACCCAGGCAACCTACTAATCACATGTAATCATAAAACATCAATATCTAAACAAATTAGAGTAGTGTAGTCACCCTAGAGCGTACAACAATAAGTGTACAAATAAAAATAAAGTCTCAATCAATGATTGAGCAACCATGCTCCCAATAAAATAAATATAGGCTCAACTAGTCATTGCAACAATCAAATTCTTAAAAGAATAGTTTACACAGAACATCTTACTCATAGGATAAAAGGATAATGTGTATACAAAATATAGTTAAATAACGATAAGGTATATCACTGGTCCCAACTTGAAGGCATCATATAAGTGTCAAGCTCAATTACAATGAGATCGGTAGGAAAGTAAGTATGAATCCACTTATACTCATTATTCAATAATGTCATGCTATTATCATACATCACATAAATTCCCAACACATTATTTTCTTATGTAACATATAACTATATATATTTGCAATATACATTAATCCAAATTAGATAAATCAAAAGGAAATTAGTGAAGATAAGTTTGTTTTATATGAGAATTATAAAAAATCTTAAAATTAATCTAACATTCTCTGTTTCTCTTAAAAAAAATCTTAGAATTAGTTAAATCACATTAAGATTCATAAAAAGTCTATTGAAATAATAATTGTCAAATTAAATTATTTATTTATTTCATTATATTATTTTAAATTATTATTTGAAGACTAGATATTTAAGACAAACCCTAAAACTTATTTCTGCAACATTTTTATTTTAATAGTTAGTTTAGATTTTTAGTACTAGTTAATTACTGAGTAAAGTCTATATGGATTCAATTTTGGACATCAAATAAAACTGTTTTCTTTTTTAACTATCATATTTGGATGCGGTCACCAAATCTCATGTCCAAATATTTAAATGACCTGAAATTCAAATAATTGACAAAAACGAAAAAAAAAAAATCGGGTGTTACACAATGAGAAAAATAGTTTTAATTTTTTTTTACAGATTTGGTATTGAGTCCTTTTAAGAAAAATTAAAAAATATTTCATTTTAACATAAAAAATGAATAAAAATGTATTTTTTTATATTAATTTCACAAAATATTTTTTTAGAGAGGTGTACACACAAATTTCTTGTTTAAAAATAAATAGGAAATTGTAAGAACAAATTGAATTTATTGATGACGTGGAAAATATGGGTTACAATCTCTGAACTTTCTACCAAAGAAAAATCCTTTGATTTTTCTTTTAAAGAATGTTAATGCGAGGACTTGAATGCTTGATCTCGAATCAACACTTAAATATTCTTGGTGTTTGAGAGTCTATGGGGCTTTGATGACTTAATCTAACAGAGTCTCCTCGTATGTAGAATGATATCCCTTTGTGCTTGGAGTGACCCCCTATTTATAGGTATGGGGAAGAGAGTCATAGTTGAATTTAACTATTACAAGATAATTATTTCATTATTTAATTTATTAAATAAGAGATAATATTAAAGAGTTAAGAAGACATCTAACTCCTTAAATAATTATCTCATTATTACATTTATTAAATAAGAGATAAAAATTAAGGAATTTAGATAACAATACGCTTCTTAAATAATTATCTCTTATTTAATTATTTATTTAAGAGATAAATAATTTAAGATGTATTGATTATCTTTAGTGGTGGGTCTCACTGACAAGTGGCTTAATTTGACTGGTCAAGCTTTGTCATCTCCAAGTTACATCACTTTTACACGTAGCGGCTTGTGATTCGTTCATATGTACAATTTTGTTGAAATTATCCACGAGACACGTGACAAGATTTAATTTGTCAATTTAATTGGGCTTTTATCCGACACTTAACAATATTTGATTACCCAAAATTTTATGTGTCTACAAGAGGTTTAAAGAAACAGAAATTAAAAGGGTATACATTTGTGATTCAATTATGAGTACTTTTTTTTTGGTAATTAATTATAAGTACTTTAATAACACTAGGGGTCGTTTGGACTCTAAAATACTCTAAAAATCTTTACAAATTTCAACCTAGTGTAAATCTTTTCAAATGCCTATAATTTCTACGAGCACGAATAAATCTTTATAAATCTAAAAAAAAAACTGCAAAACTCCAAAAATCCTTTATCAATATGTTCAAATATTGAATTTCAATTGTTTGTTTCTATCTTTTAGTGGTTTATTGGTTACACTCTAAATACCAAAAAAGTTACTAAACCACGTTTTATTGCAACTTTTTGAGGCTCCAAATAACCCCTTACACAATTAGGGAAATATAAAAAATGATTATCCTATTATATAATATAAATATTAAAAATGGAGAAGATTTTTTATTTTTTATTTTTTATGAATGTTCATTACTTTTCTAGTACAATGCTTTTTTAATTTATTATATAATTACTTTGGACAAAATACAAAAATAACTCCTATCCTTCAGTATTATTTTAGTCCTACACATTTCAACTACAACAATCAAATTTCTGCATTTTTAGTCAAGTAGCAATTCGATCCTTCCGTTAATTGATCGTTACATACAACTTTTAGACCTAGGATGAAAAAGTAATTTTTCAATAATTTATACTCAGTATCACTTTAGTCTTTCATATTTTAATTGTAACAATCAAATCTCTACACTTTCGGTGCATATTTGAAATATATTTTATTAAATTAATTTTAGTAAATAACATAATTAAATTATATTTAATATATTTTCTTTTTATGGAATTAAATTATTTTTCATACATAATATAATTAAATTAATACTATAGTTAAATTAATACTTAATTTAGTTTAATTAATGTGAAATATATTTTATTAAATTCAACTAATTTTCTAAAAAATTAACAAAATTTATTAAAAGGTAATTCAATAGTTTCACTAATAGTTGTTATAATTAATAGAATAGAAATAAAAGAGTTACACAAATAAACGCGTCCGCTCGAATTAAATATATATACAAAATTATATACATAGAAAGAAAACTACATAGATAGAAAATTAAAAAAATAGTGATTCTAAGGCCATTTGAAAACGTTGTCATTTTTTTTATTTTGTTTAACAATTTATTTTTTGGTTTTGTTTTTGACTATCATTTTTTCTGAATTAAAAATTAAAATTACATTTAAAAATTCAATTGTATTTACATAAATTACTTTTTAATAAAATATTAAATTTTATTATTTTTTAAAAGTTATTTAAATTTAAAAAAAATATATTTCATATTAATGAAACTAAATTAAGTATTAATTTAACTATATTATTAATTTAATTAAATTATTTATGCAAAATAATTTAATTCAATAGAAAGAAAGGATATTTAATATAATTTAATTATATTATTTACTAAAATTAATTTAATGAAATATATTTTAAACTAAAATATATTATATAATTTAATAAAATGTATTTCATATTTTATTATTTATTATAAATATTTTAATAAAATACATTTCAAATATACAAAAAAAAAAAGTAGGAATTTGACTATTAATTAAAACGTGAAGGGTTAAAAGTAATATTGAGAATAAATTATAAAAGAAATTACTTTTTTATCTTCATTCTAATAGTTGTATGTATCGGTCAATTAATGAAAAAATTGAATTGCTATTTGACTGAAGTGTAATGATTTGACTATTACAATTAAAATGTGAGATTAAAATAATACTAAAAATAAATTATAAAGATAATTTTTATACTTTATTACTTTTATTTCTAACGCTTGACAATTTCAAAATTAGCACTTACCAAAAAGATAAAAAAAGAAAATCAAAATTAGCGCTTGACTATTTCAAAATTGGCGCTTGACAATTTCAAAAGATCAATGGCAACAGGAACGGAGCTACATGACAATCGGGCGCCTCTCACAATTTTAAAAAGTTACGTTTGGAGTTGTATAAAATAAAAAGTTAATGTCTCGAGTTTTATGCAATGAGTATAAAATTATATAAAATTTAAAAATTAGTATCTCGTTTTTTGTGTTGTGAATAAAAAGATAATATTTTATAATCTTGTAATTCGTATTTGGAGAGATTTGTAAGATTTTATTTTATTTTGTAGTCACTGTTGGTATGTAGGCTATTAAATTAATATTTTGAATATATTTAAAGTAATAAAAATTGAGATAAAATAAAATGATATAAATTGCGAGTTTGTAATTCGTGTAATGAGTTAAAAAATAAATAATTTTTAGAGATTTTTAAAAATTTTTAAAGAAAATTGTCAAACCAAACGCGTTCTCTACGACAATATAATTTATTTATTTAATATTTGTATATTTTTAATTATCAAATTTATTTAATGGATAGGATTGCTTTTTTTTTTTTTTTTCATTTTAGTTGTCTATCCAATTACTTCACTTAAAAGCATAATCCCTCATTATTCTCATAATATCTTTTTGAATTTTTTTTTTATGCATAAAAATTATAAACAAATATTTTAAAAAATATGACAATATTTATAATAAATAATAAAATTTTATACTTTTATTAAACACTATAAAGATACTTTAATCTCTTTTTTATTAGTAATTTTTATTTTATAAGTTATTTCTATAATTTTTTATGTTAATTTAATTGTTTTATAAATTTAAGTTTGATCTATTTGGACTCAAAATTATACTTATGTGCTTTTATGCACGGATAATTATAGTATATTATATATAAATTGATGGACTATATTCTTTTCTTCTTTACAAATTATTCATTTTTTTAATATTTTAATAAATTTTTTAATATTTGTCTTTTTCTATTGCATAATTCTCACTTTTTTCTAAAGCATAACAATGATCTCAAACACTAAACCCAGAAGAATTGTCCGCCCCGCCTTTCTTTTTCACCCCCTTTTTCTTTCAATATTTTGAGCTCATCTCTGAATAGGAATATTTAGTTTTCATTTGATAATGCTTTTATTTTATATTTATAATTTTAAAATTTTATAAATTTACAATAAAAATATATTTATTAAATCTATTTATATTTTTTGTTCCCCAAAAAATAAAAACATAAACAAAAAAACGTAAATAGAAAAAAAGTGTTTTTATTTTTTTATGTTATAAATATTTGTCAATTTTAAAACTTTGCCAAATTTTTGTTACATTATACTAAAATAAATTATTTTAATAAATAATATAATTAAATTCAAGTACTTAAATTAATATGTAATATATATTATTATATTATTTTTAATAAATAATTAAACTAAATTAATTAATTAATTTAATTTAATTTAATAATTTATTATTATTAAATCAATTGAAATAAATATCATAATTAATTTTATTTCTATAAAATAATTATTTATTAATAAATAATTAAATTAGATTAATTATTAAATTAAAAATATGTCATTAAATTATTTTTAATAAATAATAAAATTAATTAATTAATATAATTTAATATAATAATCAATTTAATTTAATTTAATAATTAATCTAATTTAATTAAATTATTTTAAATAAATATTGTAATTAAATTAAATTATTTTAATAAATAACTAAATTAATTAATTTAAAATTAAATAATTTAATTAAATAATTAATTTCATTTAATTATTTATTTAATGTGAAATATATTACGTTAAATTTTTTAATAAATAATATAATTAAATTATAATTAATATATTTTATATTTACTTAATTAAATGTTATAATAGTTATATTTTATTCAATTATTTTTAATAAATAATATAATTAAAATATATTTTAATATATTTTTTTGTTGAATTAAATGAGTTTTAATAAATAGATAATTAATTAACTTAAATTAAATTAATATGAAATAAATTTCATTAAATTGAATTAATTTTTTAAAAATTAAGTATTTTTTGGAAATAAAAATTTAATAATTGTAATCAAAAATTTATATCCAAACACTATTTTAATTTTTATTTTAAAAAAAAACAACAGAAAACAAAAGATATAAAATATAAACAGATAAACAAAAATAAAAAAAACAATTGCAATCCGACTCTTAATTTTTCTCTACTCCGAAAGAAAAAATGGATTAAAAAAAAAGATGCTTTAAAGCTACATAGCATGTGGCCAATTTTCTAATAGTTGCCAAACACTGTCCCCCTCAATTTCACTTTCAATAATCAAAGACGGACAAACAAGTCATTGTTTCCCAAGGGCATGATATTAACAAGGACTTTAAGATCAGAGAGCCAGCTTAACGTGTAGATCAAGTACAAATAAATGTGTCTGACTTTATCCTACGCCTAAGCTCGCTAGATTGTATATCAAGGAGGTAAGCTTTTTTCCTTCTAATATATATGTTCAACCTGACACTCAACTCCTCTCTTTACTTCCAATTATGCCAACCCAAAAAGATAATAATAATAATAATAATAATAAATTCCAAAAGCAAAAATTCGAGTTCAACTTCTATGCATGCCATGTATGCATTAATGTAGCAAATTGAACTTGGAGATAGGATTTGTCCTTGGCCCATGCTGAAACTTGGTTCACCTTGATAAACTTACTCATGGTGGTGGGGGATTCAAAAATTTAAGTCAAGGTAGGTAAAATCATAAGTAAGTTTTAAATTTTAAATAAATGCATAACATGTGATAGAATACAAAATATTATATATTCATATCAAATATTTTTTACATAAAATAATTTTTAAATTAACAAAACAAAATACAATAATCAAGAGTGGATCCAAAATTTTCATTACAAGGGAGCATCACGTACATTTAAGAAGAGGATAACGAGTTATATAGAAATTGTAGAGGAATATATAAAAATTATTATTAGATATTAAATAAATAAATATACTTTTCACATCTTTAGTTTAATAGTTTAACCGATACCATTAGTAGAACATGAGATTTAAAAAAAAAATGACCTTAAAAAAATATAATTATTATTAAGTTTAATTATTTATAAAATTTATTATGTTATATTTTTTAATCTTATGCACAAAAGTATTTAATATTTTAGTGGGAGAATATATTTCATTTCACAAAAAATACTTGTGTTTGATTCTTGTACGCACTTTTTATACTTAAAAATTTTAAGTTAACCTTAATTTTTTAATAAAGGCAAAATAATTTAATTTTGAATTAATTTAATTTTTACTAAAAGTATTTTAGTAATTTTATGTCTAAAATCAAGGGGGTCACTTATCCCCTTTGCCTCTACATAGGTCCACCCATGACAACAATATCCTTCACTCTTCCATATTCTAAAAACGTCATAATTTTTTTTATAAAAATGAAATAATTATTTTTATTCCTTTATTTGATTATCAATTTAAGTAATGTTATAATAATATAATATTAATTTAAATTTACTTAAAATAAAATCAAATAAAAAAAAAAATTGAAAGTAGAGTGGAACATTGATCGAAATGATAATATTTGACACAATTCCAACAACACAAAACATATATAATGAGTTACTGAAAAAAAAATTAAAATATGATACAATATAAATACGTTAACCCAAAATTAACCTGATTTAATACAATTTGAACTGATTATAAATAAATTAATTATTAAATATACTCATTAAATTTTAAAATATTTGAATATTGACACACAAACATGAATCACTACCCTTAAAGTATAGGTACAAGTAGGAGCCATGATAATGGTGATACGATGTTTGGAGTTATTAAAAATTATAGAGATTTATAAAATTTTTATCTCGTAATTTGTATAATGAGAGAAAATTTTAAATTTTATAAAAATTTGTAGAAATTTATTAAGTTTTATTATTTTTTTAACACCAAACGCAGCTATATAATTTTTTTTTAGCGTAGGCGATAGCTCATGCTTCGACACTACGTAGGTCCACCTCTGGTCATGATGATGGTGGTGGTGATAAATATATTATTTCTATCATTTTTGTATCTATTGCATCACAATTAAATTAAAATAAAAAATAGTAAATTTTAAAATTTTTGAACATAACGAAGATGATTGATTAATCAAGACTGATATTAAGTCCTACATCTTTAAAATAAATTTTGCCTTTTAAATTGATGGTATTGGATTTCTCAAATTTTTGTCTCTCAAAATATATTTAATGATCGAACACAAAATATACAAGTAGCACAACAATATATTTGCACATGGAACTAAAATAATTCACCATACTCTCAAACTCTTCTAATGCTACAATGTATAAGAAATCAAATTCGAGTGAATTAAAATTTGATAAAGACGAATGAATTAATTTATAGCGATTAAGTTATTGTTTAGAAATGTCACCAATGGAATAATCACTTCCATTCATGAATATAGACAATCATTTTCTATTTCTGAACAACATGCCTAGAAAGAAAAGTTGTTTAAAATGACATAGTTTTGAAAAATATAGTCATTTGTTAAAACTATTTTTTTAATAAAATGAACTTCTTAATTACTATGCCATTTAAATAAATCTTTTCTTGTATCAATATGAATTTTTTTTATATAAATATTCGTTCAAGTTTGTCACTTTGAAAACATTTTTCTCATTCATTTGTTATTTATTTTAAGCGTACTTTGTTGATCTTCTTGTAGTGTAGAATGCATCTATATAAATTAATAAGTCAATAAAAAACGGATTGCACTTCTATTTGATTCTTAAAATGAACAAAATTAACGTTTTGTTTAACAATGCATATGATTTCTCACTGCAAATTTAGAAAAGATTGGCTTTGGAAAACATCACCAATTGGAAGTTTAATTAGATTGGGAGCTGGAGTTGTGGATGAATGGCCAAATAATGGGTCTGGGATAAAAGCCAAGGGTTTTTAAGATTTGGGTTGTCTGTTTCGCTTCCTCAAAACATGCCCGGACAATCCGAATTAAATGACTGGGCTAGTTGGGTTTTCGGGTACGTAACAGGTTTCGGATCCTCATAATAGCTCGTTGACTTTGAGCTTTAATTCTCCCATTGGAAAAACTATTCACCCGTAGGAGAAAATACCGTTAATTTCATTATAACCGCGGTATCACTTTATCATCACCATAAACAGACGCTAAATATTTTCCAAAAAAAAAAAAATTCTTAAATTTTTAATTTTTATAATTAAATTTTTCCATGTGTTATTTTTTTAAATATTAATTTTTATTTTTTTTTTACACTTTTCGATATACCAAACACTGTCGTGCTATTTTAAAACAGAAAATTTTCAGTTTCTATTATATTGAGCTACCATTGATGATTAGACTCAATCTGTTTGCTTGTCTTCATTAGGTGGACTTCAACGCTAATGGCATGGTACAACTATTGTTTTACTAAAAAATTTTAAAAATTTTTAAAAATTTTTAAAAGTTAATTATTTTTTATTTCATTGCACGAATTACGAACTCATAAATTATTTTATTTTATCTCATTTTTTATCATACCAAACACCCTCACAGGATGTATAGCGAAATATTATTTTCGAGTATGGCAAAGACATGTCATTGAATTCACATAAATAACATAAAAAATTCAAATACTATGTAATCTAAGTTCTACTAATTACTTTAATGACTGGAATCTCCAATTGCAAGCCTTCTTTATGATAATAAACTAAACCTAACTTGTCTAACTCATATTCGGTTTTTTAATAACGGTTAGAATTAGTGGAATATAATTTTATTTGATGAGAATTTTTATTAATTTTAATATTTAGAATTAAAATGAGACCTTTATAAATTAGATTTAATTTCTCAAAATTTAAAATTTACTTACCATTTCAATTTAATCCAAAACAATAAAATTTAATGAGAATTTTTTTTGTGACTCAGGTGTCAGGATCAATTTACACTCACTTAGACTAATTTTGGAACTCTTGAAGTTAACGATCACTAAAGGGGTGTTTGGGTTCAAAAAAAATTCTGAAAATCTCTAAAACTTATCTCACTGCACGCATTACAAATCCACAATTTATTTCATTTTATCTCACTTTTTATCATACCAAACACCCTCTAAGTCTTTAGTGAATTTGAGAAAACTCGAACTGGTGACTATTTTAAATCAAACCCAAGCTCAAAAATTTGGTGAGAATTAACTATTTTTTTTTAGTACTATTTAAGTAAACAGAATTATCCTTATC
>JAVXUM010000020.1:6589791-6601117 GCA_035590655.1 Pouteria glomerata | reverse complement strand
TTCAAAGCTTGAACCAAAATAAAAGAAAAAAAAAAAAAAAAAAAAGTGAACTAGAAATCCATCTCGATAACAGTTCTAGTCATGCGCAATATAAAAATAATGTTTGATCACAATCTGGAAGGGTTTTGAACCGTGAAACTAAAATGTTGTGTTTGATAATAGTCTAACAATCATTTCATCGTAGCTCGAAATGTCAGGGCAAAATTTATATTATCATGTGTTTTGAATGCTAATTCTATTTCTTTATTAGACGGGATTATATATTATATTTTTTATTAAAAATATATCAGCTTTTGGAGGCTAGAAGAAGACCTTAAAAGAAAACTATTGATAATTTTGGATCACTATGATTTGCATATTCATCCAATCAAGGCCACTGAAAAACAAGCGATCAAACCAAAGATCTTTTATTCAAATAAATCTTTAAACATATCGAAGAGTTTAGAAGATATTATTTAAGGCTTGTTGAATTTTAGTAAAATAGGTGAATAGAATCAATTCAAGGGTTTGGAGAATCGCAAGTTGAGTAAACAAGAGGATAGCAGTGACAAGACGAGGTTGTAGACACACAAATTTTGTAGTCACGTGTCAAATAAATTTTCTGCTGAAATCATCAAATTTTCTGTGAGATATTTAAAAGCAATTGTATATGTGAATAAATAATAAACTATTACGTGCAAAAGTAATCTCAACTTGACTAATTAAATTGAGTCACTTGTCAGTAGGACCCACCACTAAAGGCAATTAATATATCTTAATTTTTGTCTCTTAAATAAACAAATAAATAAGAGATAATCATTTAAAAAATATAATACTATTCAAACTCTTTGATTTTTATCTCTTATTTAATAAATAAAATAATAAGATAATTATTTAAAAAATTTGATATTATCTTAAAGTCTTTAACATTATCTCTTATTTAATAAATTAAATAGTAAGATAATTATTTAAATTCAATTGTGATTCTTTTCCATACATCTGCAAATGTGGGTCACTACTAAGCACAAATAGATATTTTTTTGCATACGAAAAGACTCTACTAAACCAAGCTACCAAAATTTCACGAACTCTCAAACATCAAAAACACTTGAGTGTTGGTTCAAAATTAAGTTTCAAGCCTTCATATCAATGTTTTAAAGAGAAGAATCAGGGGATTATTTTTTTGATAAAAAGTTCAGATATTGTAATTCATATTTTTTTTAGATCATTAAGAAAATTCAATTTGTTCTTGCAATCTCCTCTTTATTTTTAAACAAGAAATTTGTGTGTAGAGGTCAAGTCTAATCATGTTTTTAATAATACTCTTGTAACCTATTTGATTATATTTAATTGATTTTTGAGATAATTACTTTAGAAACTCAAGATTTTTTTTTTCTTGTTAAGATTTCATTTGATTTGATACATTCGGGCCTTATTTAATTTTTCAGTTCTTACATGACTAGTTCATTCATCATATTTGATTTGAACTAGATCAATCAAAATTTTTAATTTTTCAATTGATATCAGAATGATTTACAATTATTTTTTTAAAAAAACTAATTTTTTTTAAAAAAACTGGTGAGATCCTTTTATTTTAACAAATATATAGAGATTCATATTCGAAAGAAAAATAATTCTCTTCCTCCCATTGCAAGTGCTACAAACAATTTTGGTCAAGACTTTTTGGTTGAGTAGTGACGAAGAGTATGATCTTCAAGAGACATACAATAAACTATATATATTGAGCGTATTAAGAAGTTTTAAAGAAAATTAAGAGATTAACTATGTAAATCAAGAATGGTGAATTGGTGATAAAAAAAAAAAAAAAAAAAAATAATTTTATTATTCAAAATGACAATCTTTTAAAAAAGGTTACTGAAATAGAGATTAGAGAGAAAATTTTATTGTCAAAACTCAATAAGTCTGATTGCTTAAAGAGGAAAAAAAAAAATTAACTCAATAAAATTTTTTCTTTTTAAATTAAGCTTTAGTGACCAAAAATTTAGGTCTCATTTAGTTTATTTTTTATTTTCTGTTTTTAGTTAATTTTTTATTTTGTACTTTTGAAAACAAAAAAAAATATCTCAAAACATATTTAGTCACTTATATTTTTAAATTTTATTTTAAAAAATAGAAAATAAGTCTATACATAAAATAAAAAATGACAAAAAA
The DNA here is from genome assembly GCA_035590655.1 of Pouteria glomerata. NCBI lineage: Eukaryota > Viridiplantae > Streptophyta > Magnoliopsida > Ericales > Sapotaceae > Pouteria > Pouteria glomerata. Next base: position 6,598,966 of record JAVXUM010000020.1, on the reverse strand, counting down.
TCATTTTGAGCATTTAACTTAAAACAAGAAAATTATAACATTTTCTGTTTCATTGTTTTGTGATCTTTAAAACATAAAACATATAAAATAAAAAATCAAACTAAATGTCGCATTATTTTTCTAAATTTGATACAGAAATTTTGACAGCTCAAAGGCGACCGAAAGATTCTTTTGAAATTGGTTATGACAGCAGAAATACAAAAAAGAAATAAATTGATTTTTAAGTTAGTTTCCTTGAAGATTCGATTTGTATATATAATATATATATTTTTTCTGTTGGTGATTTTCATCGTCGCATTCAGAATATTTAAATTTTCAGCTCTTTCATAATTTGTTCACCAATTCACCAGTTTTGAGCAAACTTACCTCTGTTACGGAGAGAGTGGAGCCCGTTAATGCTTGAAAAGAGGTACATGGTGGGTCACTATCATATTCTATACTTAAAAATATGGAAAACAAAGTAGAATTAGGTTAAATTACAAGAGTGCTTAAGGAGCCGTTTGGGTGAACTAAAAAAAAGTGCAATTTTGTATATAGAACTGACAAATGACATTTTGGTCGTTAGTTTTGTGATTAGTAAAAATTTGTAAAAATTAAAACAAGTTGAAAAAATTAGAAAAAGTTTAAAAAAAAAATTGATAAGAATTAGTTTTGTATTTGGTGAAAAAAATTAATAAAAGTTAGAAATTTTTTTTTTTTTTTTTTTTTTTTTTTTTTTTATATATACACACTCAATTTGAATAAGCAATCAGCATGGGTGTCAGTTTGGTGTGGGGACAGGTTTAAATGTCAATTGACTACAATAACTGTATAATTTTCTGATTTATGGATGCGTTGACTTTCTTTGAGAAGGCTGCCCCATGTATTTGAATTGAAAAAAAAAATTATACGCAAGCAGCAGGCTCCCATGAGTGGATAACTATCATCTTCTTTTTTTTATTCTTTTTTTATTTTTTAATTACAGCTGGCGGGATTTTTAACTTACTTTTAATTGTTTTATATATATATATATATGAATAAATTAGTGACACAAGTTGTTAATTGTTAAGAGTCAAAAAATTTGAGAATTTTTTGTCAGCAGGCGATGAATTGTTTCGTGCCTTCAAATTAAAGTTTAATTTCATCCACATTGGAGATCATCTTTTTTTTTCTCTTTATTTTTCTTCAAAGCATGTGAAAACGGTATTCAACTTTGTAAAGTTTATAATTAATTACAATGGTTGATGATATATAAGCCAGCTCTTATTGAGGATATAATTGTCCAGGCAACTGCTAACTGTTGGCCATATGCATTCAGACCAATGTTTTACAAAAGGTCAAAAAAAAAAAAAAAAAACAATGAACGGATGAAAACGCATATCAGCAAAAGTAGCTCGTTGGCCAATTCAATCACCATCTACAAAGCTACGTAGCCCCAAGAAGTAATTAATACTATTACATAGTAAACAGAGTAATGAGTTAGCAGGGGATCAATTTGAGTAAGGTCTTGGTTGGCTTTTGCATAAAATCACAGACAAAACGGATACGAAACCCATCATTAGAATAATCATCAGCTTTGGTTTATTTAATTGAAGGAATCATTACGGGCAGCAATTAAAAGCTAATTTGCATCAATCTTTATTAATTTTCAAAGCACAAATACAAAAATAGCTAGAAAAGTCTTTGCAGACATTGATTGGTGGACAAAGCTACCTATAACAGATCAATGACTAACATTTCTCCTCCTGAAAATAACACTTACTAACTCTTTTTTCCCTCCTCCCCTTTCGTGGGAACTACAGTTTGCTCTGATGCAAAACAATCAATGACTGCTTAGCCCCGAGATGATGACAACATCAGCAACCAGGGCTTGAAATGAACCCACAAAAGAAGAAATCAAATTCAGATGAGAAAACCTGCACGCTCTTTGACTATTGCTAAATTTTGATCAGTTAATTTCAAATAAATCTGCATTCAAAATATGGAAATTGACTTCTTCATAATCTGCTCCTGTCAGAAACAAGATTAAAATGAGTACACATTCATATATAACATTAAATGACATGAGCACTTATGTCACCGTAATTGAGACATGATCGCCTTCCAAAAACCCATCAAAGAATCCTTATATTATACAAATACCACTGCCAAATCATTCTAGTAATACATTCTGGTTGAATTTTCTAGCAGAATATCAAATTTTGTCTCTTAGTTCGTTTGAAAACAAACATAGTTGGGGGCTATAACATGGAAATCTGACTTCTATTCACAATAAACAACTGAACCAGTTTGAAGGGGAAAAAAATTATTCAAATCAATGCATACGTTGGTGAAGACGAGAATAGGATATAGTTGTGTGTCACTTCCCAGAATACAAGACTCAACGACAGAACAATGGGCAAATCCGGGACCAGAAACCCTTCTTCTTTGGCTGCTGAAGATTTAGATTCCTCTTAGCGACAAAATCAGCCATGTACCGAACAACAGCCTAATGAATGACAAAAATTGAAGAAGTTGAGAGTTAGATAAAAAAGCACAACCTCGATAAGCTAAAGCTGGTAATAAAATATTTACCTGAGCCCCTAACTTTGCTATTTGTCTTGGGGGCACTTCCAATGGAGTCTCGTCAGCACGGAACACTCTCAATTTTGGCAATAACCTGAAAGAATCCGGTAGCACTCTTATCTGATCATCACTTATATCCAACTCTTCAAGCATCTCAAGGTTCCCAATCGATTTTGGCAAGGCTCTCAGGTCTGCAAAGTTATTCGCAACATTCAACTTCACAAGACTTACTGCTAAACAAAGGCTTTCAGGCACGGACTCCAGTTCATTGAAGCTAACATCGAGTTCCCTCAATTTTAAAAGATTACCCATTGTTGTTGGCAAACCTTTGATTCTGTTATAATGCAGAATGAGAACCTCCAAGCATTCGAGCTTCCCAATTGCCTCAGGAAGAGCTTTAAGCTGATTGAAATCTAATCTCAGCTCTACAAGTGATGAGCAGGACCCGATTGTATAAGGAACTTCTTCAAGCTCATTTGTTTCCGCATTCAAACTCTTTAAGGAAGTTAGATTCCCAATTATATCAGGTAAATGGGTAAAACGGTTCGAACCCAAATCAAGATTAACAAGATTGGTCAAGTTGCCAAAAGAAGGGGGGAGTGATTTCAACATATTGGCGTGAAGGTCGATATCAGTTAAGTTCACTAGTTCACCAAACGAATCAGGAAGGTTAATTAACTGATTCGAGTGAACATCGAGTTTTCTTAAGGCTCTGAGGCTGCCAATGGTGACTGGAAGAGCCATGATTCGGTTTTCAGATACATCTAACTCACAAACATTCCATAATTTTCCAAGCGATACTGGAAGCCACTCTATCTTGTCCATCAATTTTCCTCGAAGATCAAGAACTCTAGCTCCACTTTTAGCAGAGTTTTCAATTAAGGCTGCCACTTTCAATAGATCAAACTTCTTTGTGTCTCCCGCATCTATAAATTCACCCAAAAATTACACTCAAGCTTTGAATGATAAATCCCCAAATAAAGTAGTTTGTAATAATCAAGATTGCAAATAAAGACCAATATCTGGAGATTTATGGATAGTATGCACATATAACCTAATAATCAAAGCAATATCAATAGTTTGATATCATAAAACAAACGAAAACTATTGCCTTGAGAGGGAAAAAAAAAAAAGGATAAAGCTTGAATTGTAAGTAATATTGAATTGAATGCTTTATTGAAAGTAATATTGAATTGAATGCTTCCAATGAAAGCCCATGTTCAATTAGAACTTCTATTTGAATCCAATATTCTCCCTAATATTAGCTTCAAATCTCCATCAAATAACATTAACATAAGTAGCAGGAGTTCATTATTCTCATATTAAAAAATGAAAAAAAGAATAGAAAAGAAAGTAAATATACAAATAAATGAAATCTAGAAAGCTTTGACCTTTCACAAATGCTTAAGAGCAAAGAGGGGTAAATTACTTTGAGGTTCTATAAATCCTCACCATCAAATGATCCAAAAACAATATTAACAATAAAACAAGAAATTCAAGCAAACCTGGAGTGAAAATAGTTGCCTTTGCGGAAGAAGGCTTCACCAAAACCCTCAAACCATCACCAGTCTCTTCCTTTGTGGAAGAACTCTTCACCAAACCCTTGAAACCACCAGCATCAGTCTTTGGTTCTTCAACCACCCTTTGCTTGATCAAACTCTCATCCCTGATCAAAACTTCTCTTCCAACTTCCCCTACTGGGTCACCCAAATCACTCATTTTCTCCATCTGGGTACCTCCAGAAACCAACTCAGAAGCTCTCTGAATGAGCTCATCGAATGTCTGAAACAACTTGTCAAGTTCAACCAAGTAAATGGCCTCTTTCCGCTGCTCATGGCTCTGGAACCGCACCATGGTCTTCCTCACCTGTTGGAGCACAGAGAAGAGCTCTGGCGGGACATTTTGTGGGGCCACTTGGCAGGAGATCTCCTCAAGTTTCATCTGCTGCTCTGCCTCCGAAGTTTCCACAACAGATATGGCTGCTTCTACATCTTCAATTGTGGGTCTGGGAGGCAGAGATTTGTATATTGTTGTAATTTCTTCCACAGCTTCTACATATGCGGGTGAAGGTTCTTTCTGGGATACTACAGCCATGGCGCAGAGAGAGAGAGAGGGGGGGATTTCTTGGGTATACTATGATATCATCGCTAAATAACAATTTGTGGAATGGGAAAAAGGAGAAAATTAATAGAGGAGTGATATTTGATTATTTGATCTTTGCAATGTCACCGTTTACTAAAGTTGGTTTGGAGTTTGACAAAAGTTTGAAAATAAAGTTAAAAATTAGTGGAAATATGATTAGTCATGTAATTTAATTAAAAAATTAAAAATTTTTAAAAAATTTAACAAAAAAAATAAAAAAAATGTTATTTTTTTCATAATACCATTCCATAATTCATAATATCCTTCCATAATTGTAATGCAAGTTGCTAATATTTATTTTACGTTTTAGTTTTATGCTCTAAAAATATAGGAAAACAAGAAAAATGTACTTAATGTTTGTACCTTTTTGATAATATAAAACACTTAAAATATATATACTTTTAAATACATTTGCACGAATTTAATTTTAAAAAATAAAGAAAAATTACAGCAAAAAAAAAGAATTTCAAATCAATTATGTTACATAAAACCACAATAATTTTCTCAAAAATCTACATGAAAACAATTGAATTATAGTAAAAAATTCTAGCAATAATTATGATCGTTATTGATGACGTAATTATTATATTTTAATTATCCATTTATGTTGAACTCATTTGAGTAAATGTATGAGATTCAACAACTATTATTAGCGGGTTGTTATTAAAGTTTTGTTTAATTTTGTTATAAATTTTTAAAAATTTATGAAAATTTTTAAAAGTTATTTATTTTTTATTTCATTATATGAATTACAAACTCATAACTTATTTCATTTTATCTCATTTTTTTTTTTATCAATTCAGGCACACTATAAATTTCTTCAAAAGGAAAAATTTATTTAAAATAGTAAATATAATACTTTTTAGAATAGTAAAGGTGAAGAGTTTGACCTCTAAATTCCTATCCTATGCCGGTAAATTGGTTTTTATTAAATCTATTCTTTTTCGTAATCAAATCTATTGAAACCTTCACTTCATTCTTATAAAGAAGATTCGTAACTCTATGGAGCAAATTTTGCGTAAATTCTTACAGTCAGAAGCTGAAATAAAGAAGTGGGGTGATAAAGTTGCGTGGAATGAGATTTGTTTGCTAAAAAAATAAAGGTGATTTGAATATTTAAAGGATTCATAAATGGAACAAAACTTCTATGCTAAGACACATTTGGACCATTTGCTTTAGTGGTCAATCATTATGGACAGCATGGTGTAGGTCTAATCTCCTCAAAGGAAGATACTTTTGGGAAGTCAAGCCTCCCTAATTCCTAAATATGGCCGATGGATTGCTTATGATGCTGATTTGTCTAAAAAAGCTAAAGTTTCTTGCGTGATCCAGAATGAACAATGGAGATGGCTCTACAGGAGATGAATGATGAGTTCATGGGAGCTTCAGGAGATAATTCTTGATAATCCATCAGATTACTAGCCAAGTTCACAGAGGAATGATGAGTTCATTTGGACTGCTTCAAGATCAAAATGCTACAATGCAGCAATGACTTGGGAAGCTATCCGAGAGCATGCACCCAAGGTAACATGGCATCACCTTCTATGGTTGTCCAATCATATTCCACAACATAACTTTATTTTATAGCTAACTATTAAAAGGAGACTAAGTCTCAAGGACAAATTAGCTACTTGAGGCCTAAATGTTGATCCAATCTATGCATTATGCAAGCAAGACAATGAAAGTATAGACCACTTGTTCTTCTCTTGTTCATTCTCTGTTGAAATAAGAAAAATCATTTTACAAAAATGCCAAGTCTTCAAGCTAGTCCAACCGTTAGATGAAGAGATCGTTTGGGCCGTAGGGAAGTTTAATGGAAAAAGCCCACGCAAAAGGATGTCCAAACTTGTTTGGGTGGCTATGATGTACTTAATTTGGAAATAAAGGAACTCAAAAATTTTCAAGGGCCTTTCCTCAACCATTTTGAGTGTGATCAAAGCCATTATGCATAGAGTGAGAATTAAATGTTCTTTCTTTCCTGTCTAAAGAATGTTAGTGTAAATTCAGACTTTTGTAATAGTTAGGAGATCCTTTTGTCATTACTTAATTTTGTAATACGGGGTATACTCCTAAGATGATATACATATTTAAATTCTTCTATTAATCTAAAATATATATACAATTACCAAAAATAATACTTTTTAAAAAAATATTACAAAATAGAATTTTTCTTTCTTCACACATGCAACCTTGCGGATTGATACTAGTAGGTCGTTTGGCATAACCAAAAATAAAAATAAATTTTGTACCTATAAGTGACACGTGACATTTTAGTGGTTAGTTATTTGTAAAAATTTGTAAACATTGAAGAAAGTTCAAAAAAATTAGTAAAAATTTAAAAAAATTAGAAAAAACATTGGTAACAATTAGAAAAATTAATTTTATATTTGATGAAAAACAAAGTTAAAAAATAATAAAAGTTAACCCCCACCCGTTTTTAAAAGAAAAAAAAAAAATAGTCAAGCAAATTGCCTCTAAGTACAATATCAATTTTGGTGAGCACAGGAAAGCAAATTGTTCAATAAATACTGAGGAGTCAAAATTAATATTAAATGTTAATTTGGGTTGATACATCAATATTAATACTAAATCATACAATTAACTGGGAATTACTCTTGAATTAGTTTCAGAATAGGTCAAAACAAAACTCTTTTTTTTATTTTTTTTTATTTATAGATTGATACGTCAATATTAACACTAAATCATACTATTAACTTGGCATTATCTCTGAATTAGTTTTAGAATAGGTCAAAATAAAGCTTTTCTTTTGATTTTATTTATGGATTGATACATCAATATTAATACTAAATCACACAATTAACTTGGTACTATCCCTGAATTAATTTTATAATAGGTTAAAATAGAGCTTTTTTGTTTGTTTGTTTGTTTATTTATTTTTTGAATCGATACATCAATATTAATACTAAATCATATAATTAATTAGGTATTATCTCTTAATTAGTTTTAGAATAGGTCAAAACAAAACTTTTTTTTTGTTTATTTTTATTTATAAATTGATACGTCAATATTAATACTAAATCATACAATTAATTTGGTATTATCTCTAAATTAGTTTTAGAATAGATCAAAACAAAATTTTTTTTTTTGTTTATTTTTGTTTATGGATTGATACGTTAATATTAATAGTAAATCATATAATTAACTTGGCATTATCTCTGAATTAGTTTTAGAATAGGTCAAAACAAAGCTTTTCTTTTAATTTTATTTATGGATTGATACATCAATATTGAAACTAAATCACACAATCAATTTAGTATTATCACTAAATTAGTTTTAAAATAATTCAAAACAAAGCTTTTTTTTTTTAATTTTAATTTTTGGTTCTATACTCCTTGTGCAGCTCCTATGCTGCGGATTAAAGTTAAAAGACAATTATTGGCGGCCATTTCGATTTTGATATTTTCACATAATTGATAATTCCAAAGAGAAGTGAGTTGAGTTTGGAAGAAAAAAAAAAAAAAGTTAACCTTTTCATAATTAACTGTTGAGTAATTGTTACTAAAAGGTTATTTTTTTTTTTTTTTTATGTTTAGAAAAAAAATTAATTTTTTAATAGTTAGTATTTTAATTTTTTGTTAATTTAATTTTTTAGCCTTAAAATATTAAAATATAAGAGAATGAATTTAATTATTTTAAAAAAGGCCAAAAAGATAGTAACTGATAATTCAGTTAATAGCTAATGGTTGTAAAACGTAACTAGCACCTTGAGACTATTGTTAGAGTATTCATTAAAAGTATTTAAATATATTTTTATATTAATAAATATATTATTTTAACTACAATTTTTTTATAAAATAATACCTTATACAAAATAATTCTTTAATAATTTTATGTACAATTTTTATATTTATCAATAAATTGTAATAAGATTATTTGTAATGTTAAATATATTTTTTAACCATTATAATTTATATGTACATAATAGGTTAAAGATCTAGTTATTGAGCCATTGATATTATGTTTAAAATTGTATAAATTTGTAAAAATTAGTATTTCTTATTTTATATAGTAAGTAAAAATTTTAAAATTTATAATTTCATAATTTATATTAATAGAAAGTTATAAAAATTTATATTTTTTATTTAATACCAAACGGTACGGATATTGCAAAACAAAATGAGAATGAGCATCCAAATAAACGAAATCCGTTAACCTTCGTTAAGCCAACTCACAAGAAGCAGAAACCGCCCAATGTCTCTTTCGCTTCTTCTGATTCTTCCCAGTCGTATACCTGCCTACAAGTTCACGTGGGAAGAAAGGGCCAGCCTGTCAGTTCAGGAGAACCCAAAGAGAGTCTGCCACTTTTAATAAAAAATGAAAAAAAAAAAAAAAATAACAATCCGTTCGGATGAAATAAAATGTGTGTTTAAAATAATAAAAAGTGAGATAAAAATTAAATAAAGTAAGATAAATTGTATATTTATTTTTCATATAATAAGATAAAAAGTGAATAATTTTTATAAGTTTT
>JAVXUM010000020.1:6521787-6535296 GCA_035590655.1 Pouteria glomerata | reverse complement strand
TTTGCGCGGGAAACAGTGGGAGAAACAGTGGGACTGCAAAGTCAAAGAGTTGGTTGGTTGGGAGAAAACTTAAAAGCTAGAGGACAAATATATAGCATCTCTCTCTCTCCCCTTCTCTCTCATACAGTTTTGATAGTTATGTTTAGAGTTTACGCGTGCCATAAAATAAAAATCGTTGAATTTAAAAAGCAAAAGAATTGACTTAGAAGTCATGACATTGATACACTGTTTGGTTGGTAAAAAAATAAAAAAAATTTTAAAAATTTTTAAAAATTTTTAAAATTTATTTTAATATATGTATTATGAACTCACAACTTATCTCATTTTATCTTACTTTTTTTTTCACTCTAAATATACCCTGAGAAAATTCAGCCAAAATAGTACGGTGAACTCATAGTCAGTTTGGCGTAGTAAAAATTAATAAAAAATATAATTTAAAAAAAATTTTTGACGTTTGACATATAACCAGCAAATTATATTTTTTAGATATAAATAGTAATTTTATTTTACTTTTGTGTCAGCTTTTTAGATAAAAAAATCGTTCAAACAATTTTTTTATTCCATCAAAATAATTTTGTGTTCATTTTTTAATTTTTAAATCAATTTTTTAGAGAGAGAAATCATCCGAATGGATTTTTTTGATTCCATCAGAATGGCTTTGTGATAGAATTTATTGTAGGTGATTAAAAAAAGTTTAAAATTTATAGAAAATTTATTAAAATTTGTAAAATATTATTGAAATTTGTAAAATATTTATAGAAATTTATAAAAATAGTTGGAATATATAAATATATAGAAATTTATAAAAATTTGACGAATACAAAAAGTACAAAATGTGTTAAAGAATTTTAAAAATTTTTAACATTTTTTAGTATTTTTTATTCCACCAAACAAGCCCTCAATTGAAAAAATTTCAAATTTCACCCCAATATTAGAAAATCTGATGGAAGTATGTGTTTAATTTCAAAGCCATTGCACATGAAAATTAAAGATTTTAAATTTAGAATATTTTTAACTGTAAGATTTTTCAACAATCAAATTTACTTTTTTTTTTTTCTATTGTAGTTAACTTTTGGTCACTTCATATGAAAACACACTATTTTATTATTTTTATATTTTTTAAATATTTTTATTTTACAAAAATTTTTAAAAAATAATTTTTAAAAATATGATAATATTTATAATAAATAATAAAATTTTACACATTTATTAATATTGTATCAATATTTTAGTATTTTTTATTAGTGATTGTTATTTTTATGACTTTTTTATAATTTTTCATGTAAGTTTATTTAACAAATTTACATCTAAATTTTTTATAGATCAAATTATATTTTCGTGTCTTTAAGCGCGATCAATTCCTAGTTTGTATATATATACATGATTTTGTAATTGCTAAACATAAAAGATTTTTTTATTAACTTTAAAATTATAAATTATCGCTCAATTCTCAATATTCCCTTAAAATTTTAATTAGCAATAACATTCTAGTAACATAATAAATGTGATATTATAATGATAGCATATGGGTGTTGGGATGCAATTTTTTTTTTTTTAATTTTGAAGTTGAAGGACACTAAGTGGAATTATTAAAATAGGTGAGGTTATTATAAGAAAAGGCCCCGTTATTTGAAAATTTTGTCATTTATTGAGAGAGCTAAGCAACAATATATATAAATATAATCAAATTAGTCTTTGAGATATTTTTAGCTTCGCCTTTATTTTCGGTTTCTTATAGAGAAAAAAATATCAAACTCAACAAATCAAGTCAAAATCAGATGAAAAAAGATATAAATATAATCAAATTAGTCTTTGAGATATTTTTAGCTTTGTCTTTATTTTATTTTCTTTTTTTTTTCTTATAATAAAGAAAATATCAAACCCAACAAATCAAGTTAAAATCGGATGAGAAAATAATATTAACACACGCATACTTTAACATTCCACTAATGTGTCCTTTGTCACCTCCTTTGGGCCAAAGCCTAGACTGGCAGACCAGTCCAAAGAGAGTGATACACTGATAAGATCGACAATATTTATTTTTTTTTATAGCAAAGAAAATATCAAATTTAACAAATTAAGTCAAAACTTGATTACTAAGAAAGGCATATTAATATACACGACCTAACATTTCACTTATGTGAAATGCCAATTTTATCTTTATTTAGGTGATTGCTTTAAAAATTTTGCATAATTTAAGGCCAGAAAGAAGAACATTATTAAATGAAATTAAGACAAAGATGATTAGCAAGAAATTAAAATTTTAAAACAACCAATGTTGGACCAAAATTGAACGATATCATTTATAAGGTGCGTCTATTTAAATTTCACAAAGAATCTCCTATCTTCTATTTTATTTTTTCATGCATTAAATAAAATTATATTTTTTTGACTAATTATTTTCATATTAAATTTGAATTGACAAGAGTTTCTTTCATAAACAAAAATGTACAAATTCGAACAAATAACATTAGGCCTATAAGAGAATAGAAAAAAAAATATTTCTCAAAATTAAAATAATTTTTCCTTCTATTTATAATTTTAACAACCATACAAAAATAAATTTTAATTTTATTTCATAATTTAATCAAATAAAAATTAATTTCTCTCAATCCTTTTGTTGATAAACTTTTATCATTTTAATTTCTTTTCATTATCCTCAGTTTATTTAATAAGGTTTGATACCAACTTTTTAGTTTTCATAATCTAGTAATATATTAAAAATAATGGAACGAAATAAAATATAAATCTAATAAATATTAAAATAATGACTTGTGAAAGATGTGTAAAAAAAATAATTAAATATCAAAATGACAAAGAAAATGATAAAAGTTTGTAAATAATTTGAAATAAAATAAATTATTGTCTTATTTGATTAAGTTATCGAATAAATTAAAAATTATTTATATATAATTTTAAAAATTATAAATAAGAATAAATTTTGTTTTAGTCTTTCAAAATATTTTTTTCTTTCTTAAAATTTGCAAATATAAAAATAAGATCACTTCATTGTTTATCCTTTTTAGCTTTTTCAAAATAGAAACACTATTTTTTTTCACTATTCACCTATGAAAAAATAAATAAAAAACACTAAAAAAATCTAGCTACGGAAATCAATGAATCAAAAAACTATAAATATATTTTTTTTGAAAACTTAGTTTAAATTTTTTAAAATTTTAATTTTTTTAAAACAATTAGAATTATAAATTTTTATCATAGTTATGTCGTTCATTTGCATAAGTATTTAAAAAACAAATAGATTGTAATTGCTCATTCACTTATCAAAATACCTAAGAAAAAAATATATAATATACTTAAAAAATAATTTATATTATAAAATAAATGTATTTTTGACATTAAAGTGATATATCTAATTGAGTGCTAGTACAAGAATTTTTTTAACAATAATTCGTATCTACAGCATTCTGAACAAAATTAATATTAAATTTCTTATATAATTGAAATTTTAAACAAAAAGTTCAAATGATAATTCATGAATTTTAATTTTTTTCTAAAATTTTAAATTTTAGCAGTTATTATATGTGTTTTGATCTCTCTTTCTCTAATTAATTTTCAATAAACATCATAGAAGGAAACATAAACTATAGGGGTTCTAGATTGTTGTAGTGGATTTTTCACTTTTACCCTGAAGTATGAAAAATCAAAAATCTTGAATTTTTGAAATCATTTAATGGCTCTGATTTAGCTTGATTAAAATAATAATAAATGATTTTGATTTAATAATTTTGATTTCGAGAAAATCAAAACCGTTGATATTCATACTTCAGGGGTTAAAGTGAAAAATTCACAACAACAATCTGGAATAATTTTGAAGGTTTAATTTTTTAGAAATCATAATTGGACAAAATTTAAACTAACAATTTTGATTTATATATGATCTCTATCTTTAAAATATGGTGAAATTTAAAATATCAAAATCGTTTTGTGAGTAAATGATAATGGGATCATTTTTTTTTTTTTTTTTTGAAAGGTGAATAAAATTATATTAATAAACTATATATTACAAATATTCAGGGGCATTCCCCTGGAAATTACAATATCAATGCTCTATAAATGAACATTAGGCACTAGCAACTATAAGGAAACTAATTTACTACTTAATAAAACATCAACGGAATGGAAATATTCACTACCTAACCACCAATAAGGGATATAGGGAGCTGCCAACTATTAACCAAGAATTGATTAGTAGATGTCTTTGGGAATCCCGTACAATTCATAAATCGCATACGAATCAAATCCTTTAACAAAGTGATCAATGCAATCTCATTCTTAGGAGGTTTACCATGAAACCGAGCATTCATTTCTCTCCACAAGAAGTAGACAATAGCAACAAACAAGAGACAACCAATGAAAGAAAGAAGGGAAGAACCTTTAAATGTAGAATAAACCCATAGCCAAGTATCAGTCCAAGATGAAGAGGGAGCTTAAATAGCACATTTATCTAGTACACCCTTCCAAACCCGATAGGAGAATGGGCAATCAAAGAATAAATGATTAGGATCTTCCACATCAGCCTCACAAAAAGGATGCATGTGTTGTAGCAATCCAAAATTAAGAAGCCTATCTTGAGTATTCAAACGACCATGTATAGCAAGCCATAGTATAAAGGAATGATGAGGAACATGGTGTTTAAACTAAAGTATATGGCTCCATCGGACTCTAGGAAAAGAAGAACGTAGGGCCTCCCATGCTGCCTTTATAGAAAAACCTTTAGTTCCATTCCACCACACCACTGTCACCCTTAGAGTAATTGGGAGGGGGAATGGATAGGGTTTCGTCTTTCAACTCCAGTAACTTAGAGGAATTTACTATTGGCCACTTCCAACGCCCCAAAGCTATGATAGCATTAACTTTGGCATCCTTTGGAAGGCCAGAATCATATATAACCCGTGAATTAGAAGAATGAAAATAGGACCACATGGCATCCAAGAATCAAACCATAATGATGTATGTGCTCCATCTCCTATTTGAAAAGTAATGTAAGACTTCACCTTCTCATGCAACTTTAAGATTTTCCTCTAAGTCCAAGAGCAACTCCAAGGAACTTTAACAACCCAAAATTGGCCTTTATGCAGAATGTTCTGCTTAATCCACGAAACCCACAAAGAAGAAGAACACGGTTGACATAGTAACCATATATATCTAGTTATTGAGGCATAGTTCCAATCCCTAATTTTCCCTATACCAAGTCTTTCATCATCTTTTGGCTGAGAAACATCATCCTAAGAAACTTTGATTCCGTTACGCTTCAAGGAAATCTCGTTCCAAAGAAAAGCTGATAGAGTACTCTCAATTGACTTGGCCACTTTAGAAGGTAAAACAAAGTGATAACTCCAGTATGCTTGAATACTAAATAGCACAGACTGAATAAACTGGAGCCTTCCTGCAAAAGATAAGAATCGATTAGTCCAACTTTTGATCTTTTTCAAAATTCTATGTTCCAAAGCATGACAATCAATGGTTTTAAGCTTTGTTGAGATGTGTGGAACTCCCAGATATCTTACTGGCAAAGTGCCAACCTGGAAACCAGTATAATTTACAATACTAGTTTGCATTGTAGAATTCACACCAGATAGAAAACTATTGCTCTCTGCAACATTAGGTTGTAGGCCTGAAAGTGATGAGAAAGTCATTAAAGCATCCTTTACTACTTTTATAGAAGCTAAGTCACATTTACAAAAAATCATAAGGTCATCAGCAAAGCATAAATGAAAGAGACGAGTTTTTCGACATCTCCAATGAAATTTGAACTCTTTTGACTCCCCGATCTTTTTATCTAGAATACAGGAGAAAACCTCCATACATAAAACAAATAAGAATGAGAAAATTAGATCTCCTTGACGAATTCCTTTCCTTCCTTCAAAATAACCATGAAGCTCACCATTAATAGAAATAGAAAATTTGGGAGTAGAGACACAAGTATGTACCCATCCAATAAAGTTAGAAGGAAAGCCCAGTAAATGAAGAGAATCCCAAAGAAATTCCCATCTCATAGAGTCAAAAGCCTTCATCAAGTCAACCTTTAGAGCACATCTGGGAGTGAACCAACTCTTGAGCCATTAAGATATTATCGCTAATATGCCTCCCATATATAAATGCAGCTTGAGCATCATTGACAATGTGAGAAAGTACTAGCTTCAAGTAATTTGCCAACAATTTGGTAGTGGGATCTACTAAAATAAGAATTGAGTAAAAAATTAAAATTAATCATTGAATAAAAGAAAAAAATAATTTTTAACTGTTAGATTTTAATTTATAAGAGGAACATTTTCAAAAATTGTCTTATTTTATTATATAAATGCAAAATATAATAAAAAAACATATTAGTAATTGTGTAATTTAACTAATAAAAAAAGTAAAGTCAAATGTAAGAAGTTATTTGTAAAGTGTAAATGGGCCCACACCATTTACAGCGTTAGATTCAAAAATTTGAGTGTGAAGATATTATAGTAATTTTTTTTCATATATAATTTGAGAAGGTGAATTAAAACTTTTAAAAAATTTTGAGAGACTACTTAATATATTATGTATTAATATAAAATAAATGCCTCTTTCACTTCTCAAATTATATATATAAAAAAAATACTATAAATGCCCCTTACACTTCACAATTTTATCTTTTATTTTTTATTTTTTGTTTAAATGTCATTTTAATCATTAATTTTACATATTAATTTCATCAAATTATCAGAAAATTTAGAATCGCGAATTATTAATATAATTTAAATTTATAATAAAAAATAAATTTTAAAGAATTCTAAATTTCACATCCTAAAAATTCAAACAGCAATTGCTTGATCACTTATTAAAAAATTAAAAAAATTATTTTAATAATAATTAAGTTTAAAATTTTCTTTCACTTATGTCATAATTCTTACATTATATTATTTTACTAATGTAATAAGAATATGTTTGAAAGCAAAATTTTGAGCAATTTTGAGCAAATTTTAAAAAATTTTATATTTGAAAACGTTTTAACTTTTATTAACTTTTCGTATAAAATTATACTAAAAAGTTACTAATGTTTTACTAAATAATAAAAAAATTATTAAAAATTTTAAAGAGTTATTAAAATTTTTATTAAATACATAAAAAAATTAATTAATAATTTGTAATAAAAATATTAAAAAATTATTAAAAATTCAATTAGCAAACACACACAAAGCAAGGGAACGAAAAGAAATCAAAGAAAGGTAACTGGTTTGGAGTAGGTTCCATTACATGTATTGGTTTTTTTCTTTTTTGTTTTTTTTAATCGAGGTTGTCCAAGTCAAGCTATCAGCACTTTAACTAATTTCTAGAATACTGAAATTAATGATTAGATAAATCTTTCAGTGGTTACGATGAGATTTGAACTAGTAATAATTGGAAAGTCAATAAATCTACAACAAAGTCTCAATACCACACATATTAACCTCTTAACATATGTAGTGATAAGTCACAGACTCATATAGCGATTAAGATTCGAGCCTACATTAAAGTACTAGATACGGTTCGTCTAGTCAAAGATGTCCATCCTACTAACACCTTACTACGCTTTGCACAGAGAAGCTGGCTCCAAAAGTTGTTAGGAAGAGAATTCAAATTTAAAACTTTAAGGTGGCAAACTTATTGATTCCAGTTCTAAGCCATCTCACTTATCCCGTTGGGGATAGTTTCTAAGATCCATCCTCAGTAAATAGGGATCGAGAGGCTACTCTGTGTTTTGTACTTTAACGGTTGAGGTATGAATTATTAATGATTGTTTACATTTTTTTAATTAATAATTCTTATTTAACTTTATTAAAATAAAATCCTACTATTTATTATTTAAAAAAAAAATTAACGCCAATATTTAGGGAAGTGCAGGAAAAAAAAAAAAAAAAAAAACCCCTCTACTCCCAGCGTAAAGCCTGCAATCTTGATAAAAATGATGCCATCTTTGTCTAACATCCTTTTTGATTTTTTTTTTTTTTTTTTAAACATTGTTTCACTAAATTGAAACTGTATATCTTTAGGTTCTAAAGAGAAAAAAGAAAAAAAAAATTGAATTTCATTTATCAAGTTCTTTCATTTCGCCACTAATCAGAAAAGCCAACGAAAAAGAATAGATTTTCTTTTTTTTTTTTTTAAACTTCTTTTCTCCCAACCAATAGAGTGTTTACTTATTATATATATCACCTTAGTTGAAAATTTTAAATAAACGAGAGAGATAAAAGTAAAAATAAATAGTATTTATTAAGGGCGTTTGATTGGTAAAATCAATTAAAATTTATTAATTTTTATTTTTTAATAAAATATTATTATATATTATTTTTGTATCAAATTTTTATATTTTTATTATATTTTTTTATCAAATTTTTATTAACCAAACAGTTTCTGTTGATGTAATGCGCTGAAAGTTGATCAGACTCGAGGATATTATGACTCTTTGAAACAATTAGAGCAATAATCATTGAGTCCTCCTCTCCTGTACATAAGTGGAAAAGTTGGTCAACCATTGCCAAGTTTTCCATTACATCATTTGTACATTGACGATGCTTATATATATATATATATAACTAATATTGTGATTAATTTATAAAAAAGAGCCAAAATAAGATTACTTCATATAAAAAGGACAGGCATAATAAATTAATCATAAATAAAGATAGTTTACCCCCTAATCTTGAATTACAACCACATGCTATATGCAGATATAAAGAATTTTAATATGATATGATCTTATTTTTTGAATTATATTTGTTTTTACTAAAAAAATTTTACGACTTCTTTTATTATTATTATTATTATTATTATTCCAGCATTCTCATAATAAAGATCGCTTAATTTGTTTTTTAATTGAAAAAAAAAATTACTTTGCCATTTTAAGTCCTATCCGAAATTTCATTAGAATTTAACTTTTTAATAATTACGGGCGCACTCTCGGAAAAATTAACAGTTGAAATTCTCAAATATTGATACTCAGTACATTTAACGAATGGAAGAAGAATATTGCAATTGATTAAAAAATTATATTTTAATTATTAAAAAATTTCTGAAGTGAAATTGGATAACTCGAAAAACAAAATAAAATTCATACTTTTAAATTTTAAAATTTATAAATGCTTCAGTTTTTTTTTCTACTTCACTTAGGAGACAACGAATACGAATTTTTACAACATTTACTTTAGTAATTTTTAATTTTACATTAAATTTATTCGTAAGTGTCTTAATTTTTAAATCTCGTGTATGTAAACGTGTATATATATATATCAATTTGCGAATTTTTTATTTCGTCATTTGTATGTGTACTGATAATTTAAAAAACATTCAAATAGTGTCGTAAAATAAAAAAAATCTTCAATTTATATCCCCATTTCCTAAGTCTTATCATTATTGTGTAATATTCCTAGTTAATTATTCATCGTACTTTTGTACTATGTTGACAGTTTAATCAAAATTCATAATAATTTTTACAAAAATTTCAAGAGAGCCCTGATAAGCCCTAGGCCAATGACGCGATCACCTAGGGCCCCGTAGAAAAGAAGCTTCTAAATATTTAAAATGTTATTAAGTATACAAATATTAAATAAATTTTCTATTTTTCTCCAATACTATATATTTTGAACTTCCTATTGTAATATGTCAATTGTAATATAAAATATATATCTAATAAAATATAATTTTTTAATTTGATAATTATCTGCGTATCAATTAAAAATAATATTGTTTAAAATTTTAATTTTAAAGAATAAATATTTAAATTAGAAATTTAATTTTTTTCAATAAAAAAATTACTTTATGCACAAATAATTTATAACTTTTGAAAAAAAATAAATTTTAATAAAAGTAAAACGAAAAAGTTAAAAAAACAAACTTTAAAACCAAATTAGAAGATAGACGGTTCGTGCATTGTGCAAGCATTTTCTAGTTTTTTTATATTTAATGAATTGATTATTTTTTAATTTTATTTGAAATTCTATTTTACAAACACTTCAAAAAAAATTTTAACTTTCAATTTTAGCTTTAATTATCTATACATGACATAATTATTTTATATTTAATGTATTAATTATTATTTTTTTAATTTTATTTAAAATATTAAATAGGCAATGCTTTCCTAAAAGTTTCACCTAGATCCTTCAAATTTCTAAACATGATCCTGATTTCTACGAATCAAACCACACAACCAATTATAATAGGAAAATAAAAATTAAATTACAATGGTTAAAACAATCACAAACTGACACAAGATTTAATGATAAGATCTTAGAACCATTATAGATAAAAAAAAATAAATAGAATTCCAAATCTAATGAGAAGCTAATTCAAGAAGTAATTCATTGTAACAATTTCAGTTACCAGAATTATTCTGAATAACAATTTATCTCTCAACTTTAATTAAAACTTTCTAATCCTGTAAACGATATTTGTTAAAACTCTCAAGTGTTCAATTATTTTTCTTTATGACAATGAAAATATCATGTTCTTAATAATTTAATTTAATGGATCCTCAAAAATTTAAAAGAAGGGATTTTACAAGTTTATGAAATGAAACATGTCAACTTTAGATCTATCTTCCTTAACCAACAACCTATAGAGAAATCTAATTTCTCTTCATTTGAGGTAGGAAACCAATTAACATAAGAAATCCAACTATTTGCGGGGCAAGCTTTACTCAAGGTAAGTTTTAAATTGAATTATTCTAAGTCAATATCCGATTTCATTTAAATTTTGTGAATAAGTGTGCTTGTGCAATAGTAATGTTAAGACAAATAATTCTCGCATTTAAGTTGAAATACTAAGATAGATAATCCTTAGAAAATTTTCTTATTAAACTTTACTAAATTTAAAATAAATAATATTATATTGTGAATATATTAAAGGTCGTTACACGAAATCTTTTATTAGGAGATACACTCTAATGACAACATGGCAGCGTCTCGATGATTATTAGAAGAAAAAGTTGGTGAAACAACTAGTCTGTCGTCTAAAATTTAAGGTAATTAATTAATGGAAGGTTAGCGTTTTACGCTAATTACGAGGCATAAATTATTTGACAGATACACATATAGATTGTGATATCTCTAGGCATATATAATTTTTTTTAATATTTATTTTTATTTTTTTAATATAATCTAATCCAATATAATGATATCCATTATTACAATATTCTTTTAATATAATTTAATATTATATGATGATTCATTTTTATCCGTACATCGAACATCCACAGATAGATATTTTTTGTTTTGAGTTTCGGTAACTTGTAAGTTTTTTCATCAAGAATTTAAAACGTTTTCAATAAAGAAATAAGTAGAAATGCTTATAAATTATGTCCATCTTTAACTCTTTTTTAACGTGAGATAATTTTAAAATCATCACTATATATATGTTATTTGATGAGAGTGAAGTATTAGGCCAATTTGGGGTCCCAGCATAGAGTTGTAGAAGAAGAAAAGAAAATAAATTACAAGAGAGCATGGTTTAACTTATTTAAAGGTCTACTAGGTGTAGTGAAAAATAATAAAAATGTGATTTAAAAAAATTTTAAGTATTTGACGTGCTGCCACCAAATTATATTTTACAAAAATGAATAGTAAAATTTTTTTAACTTTTAGTACAAGTTTTTAGAAAGAGAAACCGTTTGACTTATTTATAGGTCTGTTTGGTGCAGTAAAAAATAATAAAAAATAGTTAAAAAATGTGATTTAAAAAAATTTTTAGTGTTTAACACGCAGCTATTAAATTACATTTTATAGAAATGAATAATAAATTTTTTTAACTTTTGTAGCAATTTTTTTAGAAAGAGAAACCGTCCAAACTATTTTATTTGGTTCTGTTAAAATAGTTATGTCTCATAATTTATTGGAAGTGGTTAACAATTTTTGAGATTTGTAAAAAAATTATTAGAGTTTGTAAAAAATTTATTAGAATATATAGATATATATAAATTTATAAAAATTTTGCTAAGTACAAAAAGTATAAGATGTGTTAAAAAATTTTAGGGGGTGTTTGGAAGATAAAAATTTAGCGAAAAGTATTATAAAAGTACAGATGATTTGACATAAAAATGATATGTGTTAAAATGTAATTGAAAAAAAATATAAAAAATAATTAAATTTAATAAAATTTAATAATTTTTGATTCCACCAAACAAGGTCTCAATATTTATTTACTCTAACAGGCCCTAAATGTTTGTAATTGTTGCGTGCCGGTGCAAGTACCACCGATTATCCATGCATGCCACCTGCACTCAATGGAAATCTTTATATCTCTCTTTTATATATATATATATATTTATATTTACTAGTTTTTATACTAATAGCACACAAAGATAAAATTTTAATTTTTATATTAACGTGTAGGTGTCAAATAAATGATCAGATTTATTATATAATAAATATATATATATATACACGTGTGTGTAATGTGTTTTTATATATGCACTCAGCAGATAATTCTACTGGTATTTATAAGAGTTGTGAACTACCCATAACATTTCCTGATTGAGGCATTTGCAATTTTGCAGCAACTAAACTCTATTTTTTATTTGTGTTCTCACACCCCGTTTGTATTAATGATGGAAATTATTAATATTTCATTAATTTTTAAAAAATATTTTTAAACCTCTTGAATTTCTGACAATGCTAGAATTATTTAACTTCCCTTTCCCATTTTTTAATATGAAATTAACTCATAGGACGAAAATTAAAAAATAATAAAAAGATAATTTGTAGAAATAGAGAGAGTCTAGAGAAATAATAAATGATAAAAGAAAGAATATTTACAAAGAGCAATGTGTTATTACGTGTAAAGTTTGTTTGGTACGTTAAAATTTATTGGAAATTTCTAAAAAATTTTAAAAATTATTAAAGTTTTTTATTATATTTTTACACATTCTTACCTTTTCAAAATTCCAAAAAAATTTAATATTTTTAGCAAAAAATTATATAATTAAAATTCGATTAATCAAATAATAAAAATTTCTTTCGTAATGTGAACATGAACTCCTAAACTGTCAAGTGACACGATTGTGACTATTTTTGTTAAATTCTTTAGGCGATTTTGTCATTGTCCAATGCAAATAATGGTTAAGAAATGAAAACTTTATTTCATATCAATACTCACATGTTCAAAAATTAACTATTAACAGACATTAACTTGTTATAACGGTTAATCTATTAGGTCGTAAAAATTAATTATTAACAGACATTAACTTGTCATAACGGTTAATCTATTAGGTCTCAAATTATTGAAACAGTTCAGGTACTGTTTATATCCAAAAAATGTAATTTGAGTATTAGGTGCGAAATTAACAAATTACTTATATTAATTTTTTTATTATTTTTTATTATTTTTAAATGTTTTAAACGCACCCGTAATGTGTGGGTTCACATTGGTAAGTATGAACGTAATTTCTTAACATTTAGGAAATTTTAGTAATTTTTATTATAATGCATGGACTGAGGACAAAGAGTTGAAGGAGGCGGGCGCGGGGGGGGGGGGGCGGGGGGTTGGGTT
>JAVXUM010000020.1:6489785-6499785 GCA_035590655.1 Pouteria glomerata | reverse complement strand
GGCTCCATTGGGGGTCAAAAAATTCTCTGAAAAATGCACAAAATTCTAAAAATTTTTACAAATTATTTATTTTTTTTACGGTACAAATTACAAATTCACAATTCATTTCATTTTAGCACTGTTTGGTTTGTCAAAAAATTAAAAAAAAAAAATTAAAAATTTCTAAAACTTATTTCATTGCACGAATTACGAACTCACACTTATCTCATTTTATCTCACTTTTTATCACTTTAAACACACCCTTTGTCTTATTTTTTTATCACTCTTAACACACCCATATGTATATATATATATATATAACTGCAAAAGCTTTAAAATAATTTTTGTAAATTGATGTAAGAAATTGATCAGAATGATTTGTCCTGTTTCACATGGGTATGGCATCAGCAACAGATAACGTCAAACTTTGGAAGACATACAAGGACATTTTTGAAATTTTATTTTATTTTATCGCTATGTGACTGCATAAGATTAAAATAATTTCGGTAATTTTAGTTAAGAAATTAAGTAATTAGGATAATTTCTCCAATTTATTCAGGCCAACTCTAGAACTATAAATTGCCTAATTTTTTGAACTTAAATTAATAATTAAAAATTAAAATATTTTTTTACTTTTTTATTTTTTTTGACTTTACCCCTTCCAATTAGTTAAGCATTACCACCACGAATGTTTTGAGAGCCAGGAACTCATTCAAATCTATTTCTAATATACGGAAATCTGAGAAATGATGGTGAGATTGACATGTGACCTTTTAAGTTTTCTTATCCCATTTCCTCCCCAATTAAGGATTTATTCGGTTGACCAAAATTAATTAGAAATTATTAATTATTAATTAATTTTTTCATATTTCTTAATTAAAATTTATCACATATTATTTGTTTATTAAATTTTTACACTGCTATTATACTTTTTAGGATGCGTTTGACAACCAAAATTTTTAGTAAGTTTTTATTAAAAATTATTAGTAGTAATTTTTGATGTGTTTCGTAAAAAAAAAATTACAATTTTGAGTAACTTTTAAATGTTTGGTAAAATTATTACCATAACAAAGTAAAAAAATTATAATTTTTATATATTTGGTAAAAATTAAAACAAAAAAATAAAATCTGCTATCATATCAAATTATTATAGTAGAGCATAAAAGAGTTACAAATTGATAGTTCATCAAACGCATAATTACTGTAATAATAACAATTTTTAGTAATTTTATTTATTAAAATTTACTCCGCCAAACAGCCACTTAATCAAATTTTAATCAATCAAAAATCTCCTTGACAAATCAAAATTCAACCAAAATGAGAGAGACGATCTTGAGTTGTAAGGGATTGCAGTGAAAAATTCATTGCAAGGCTACAGTGGTGAAATGGAAAGTCAGATTTAATGATTAAATTTTGACCTTTCATCTCACCATTACCACACCTATAATAATTTTTTCGCTGCATGGAACTCGACGATCTTTGACTTGACTTGTCTTATCTCATTTCCTCCGCAATTAAAGAGTCTCGTTGACAAATAAAAATGAGAGGGATGATCTTTTGACTTCTTAGGCAGCCACTCTTTGCACTCGCAGATGATTTTCATAAATCAAAATGGGATAATCTTTTGACTTCTCAAGCTGCCACTCTTCCTTGCACATGTCTATGATTTCACACGCGGCTTTGAGATGTCTCAACTAGCCCAAGGATCATCCTAAAATGAGTAATAAATACCTTACAATAAATTATCAAAAGTTTAATCGTAAATAGAAAATCGGTGACATGCATTAATTGGGTATAAATATCTACTAACTTTATATAAGAAAATTTGTAAAAACAAAAAATTACAAAAAAAAAAAAAAAACATGTTTTACCACCGTAATTGACACACGTTTTTTTTTTAAATCTACCTTATGAATATACATACATACATGCATACATATATATCTAGCCCAAACCCATGCAACAAGGGATATGTATGGTTGCATTTCCTTTAAAATACAAATTATAACTATAATCCCCCTTCTCAAATCACTCATACTATCGTATAATGAAGGAACAAAGGACAAGAAAGATTAGAGGAGTTTTTACATGCAGGTCCGCCAAATGTTCTGCCTCTTGGCTTCCAAGGCTGCCCCGTCGTTAAGCATGTCCTGAGCATCCGATTCCATGCCAAGCTTGGACAGGGCAAGAGCCTGCAAGTAGAATGCAGTGGGCCACTCCGGTATGTACACCTGAGCTTGCATTCCATCTCTCAAGGCAAGCTCTGCTTGCCCATTCATCAAGTAGGAAAAGGCTCTTCTTGCAAACACAGTTACCGAAGGAACACACATTGTGGCTATTAACTGTTCCCATGCAAAGAAAATTGATTTTTCTGCTTTAGTATTTGGATGACCAAAAAACAAAAAAAAAGTACAAAAAATTAATGTAAAAGTGATATGTGTCGAAATATGATTGAAAGAGATTGAAAAAAGTTGGTAAAAATTACTGGATTTTCATAAACCAAACAACTACTTCGATCCGAAACAAAACGATGAAACTATTTAAAGAAATAAATGTGCTGAACAGGATGAATGTGTGCCACAAGATTATAAAACCGAATGCTGATTTCTTTCCCTTGCCATGCTTAGTAACAAATTGCTTGGATGTGTAGTCGCACAATATTCTGTATGAAATGCTTTCTTTGGATCCAAACAAACCAACTGATCGAGCACAGCCAAGAGGAGACCAGCCAATGAAAGGGTACATATATCATATATCTCTTTTTTTTTTTTTTTTCTTTTTTCTTTTTTTTTTTTTTGAAAGAAAGGCCAATTCTCTGATGGGAATCCAATGCGAGGGGAAAAAAAAACATATTACCTTTGAATAATATTCAATAGCACTCTTGAAATCCTTGTCTCTAAATGCAATATCACCGAACTTTTTTGTATTCAACATTTCTTGCACTTGCTGCGTCCACTCTTGAAATGATAGCTACAAGTGAACACCGCAATGTCAATGAATATATGGGAAAAGTTCAAAAATACTTGAATCATTTTTAACAGCATCAACAGTTGAATTTACCTCATTTTCTGCACCCTCTTCATCTTTATAACCAGCTTTGAGCAATATGTCATGCACAGCAGTAAGATCCATTCTTTCACAAGCCTTCCCAAGGGGAGAGAGGATGGCCGGGGCCACCTCTATATTCTTGGGCAGGCCCATCAGCACATGAGATGCCACCTAAATAGCATGGTGAATAATTAGGACAGTTTTAAGAAATATTGGTTATTACATACATGTGAAATCCTTGCTGCAATACCCAAATTTTGATAATTTTGGATTTGTGTTGGCAATTTGGGTTATTTCGGCATGAGTTTATTTTTTAGATATCAATTATTTTCCTGGGCTTTCGTGTAATAGGATTCTTTGGGCTAAACTAACAATGGAACTGGTTGGGGGACCCAAGGGCCCCTCTCTTCTATTTCGTTGGCTGAGCAAAAGGGGGGAACCCCCTTCTCTTTTAATCTTGAGATTCCAGCATACGGGACACACACGCACACAGAGAGAGAGAGAGAGAGAGTGGGGAGGAGGCGAGGAAGAGAAGAGGGACAGAAGTGGATTTTGGACCTGGGGTACAGGAGGAAGGGTTTAGCCCTGAAAGTGAAGAAACTCCGAAATTTGGAAGTAGAAATTTTGGAGGCCCAAGTAGGTTCTTCCTCTAATTTTTTTGCAGAATTGAGGTAGGTAGAAACAAATAATTTGTCCTCTGCCCAGACTGTCAGAATGTCAGGCTGTTCCATCCAGACCTTAGGCTACCAAGAGCTGAGTTTCTCAGAATTTTATTACGTCCAGAAGGTTATGGAGATAGTCCGGGCTTTAGAGAGTATTTGGGTCTTGGTCTGGAATTCAATGAAGTCCAAACGGTGGGTTCTCCTTCCAGACAGTGTGCTTACGTTTTGACTGAATCAAGTCATTTATGTTGAACCCCAAGGAGTCAGGTGAGATGACTTAAGACTAGAACTTAGGGGTTCACTACCCAAGGTTCCAAGTTCGAATCTTCTCCCTAGCAACTCTTAGGGCCAACTCCACTGGTGCAAAGCATAATAAGGTTGGTATGACGGGCCTCCTTGGCTGGACAAACCGTATCTAGTTCTTGAGTATGGGTTCGAATCCCCGCTGCTACGCGAGTCTGTGACTTACCGCTACAAATGTTGAGGGGCCGATATGTGTGGCACAAATCAAGAGAGATTCACTCTCTAGGGGTTTGGCCTAGGGAGTGAATCTCTCAAGGTCAAATCTTTTTTTTAAGTTAATTATGTTGTTTTGGTTCGTTACTTAGTCCAGTCGACATAATACTATAACAGCATAATCATACAAGTTGATATTAGTTATATTGTATCTCTTTACAACATAACATCCTATGAATTGGGGCTAGGATTTATCATCAGATTATGTTTTATTGCTAGGTATGCCACGTTATTGAGGTGTGATATATTGAGACAATATCCATTTTTTTCGAAAAAAATTGATAAAATGAGATTTTTATATGTCGGATTACCCTTGTCCGAAATATATGTGTCACTCGTCCTGAAGGTAAATGGAGGATTAGGGATTGTCATTGCATAAATGTGGTTTATTTTAGCATGCAAAATGATGCGATGAAATTACGTTGTAGACTCGTGCACTCACGATTTATTATGCCTACTTGACCATCTTGTTCATTCCCTTATTGCGAGGTGTTAGGTGTGGCTCATACTTCACATTCCTTGGACGATTCATGCCCCCCGACCTTGACGGGAGTCCCGCTCTCCGGTGAGCGGGCGGGGGTCCGGGGGGGGGGGGGAACGCCCCTTGGCTGGGGTCGCGGGGGCCAGTTTGGGCTTAGGCCCATGAATAGCTACTGCGCGGCGCAGGGTTTCTGGCGCCTATATATATTCTCTTGTAATTGAGGGAGTGTCTGTGTTGGAGAGGTTCTGAATAGTAAAACTTTCATTGCTGGACGTAGCCCCACATTGGGGTGAACCAGGGTAAATCTTGTGTCTCGTTTTTCTTTTCGCTATTCTTTATTTGTTTATGTGATTGCGCGCCCACAAATTCCCAACACGGGGGAAACTTTTACAGCTGGTAGCAATCATACTGAACTGAGCTAGTTGACCATTTAATTGACCTAATGCTAATCTATTAGTATCTCTTTATTTGCTACTTTTCGATCCAGGCAGTGGATCCATTGAGACTGTAGATGATATGCGCCTTCATTATGGAGTTATTGTGACCATGTGACCCACTGCCAGATGTCTTATTTTGTGCCTTATTTGCTGGTTTATCAGACACTTGTATTTGTATTATGTGCCAATGACGGCATTATTACGTCGTTAAGCTATTACATTTATTGCATATCATATGGGAATGAGGGGCGTACTGATAGCATGTCTACTACTATTATTATCAATATTGTATATGTTTGACCAAGGCTATCGACTTGCGATCATCAAACTTGTTTTTTTGGACCTGAAATTAGATAGATTGTTTTTGATGATTTTGCTTATTTAGTCTCCATTTTTCCATATCATCCACTTGCAATTCCCAAAACAGTGAAAACATCAACAGAGAGAAGAGTATGCCATCAAATCCAACCTCTTCATGCTTTTGCAGAGGTGCTACAGCTGTAAGAAGAAACTTTGTTTCAGGTCGATCCCTAGCCTCGTACTGAAGACATTTTGATGCAAGTTCAACCAATTTAGTAGCATCATCATTGGCACCCTTCCCTTCCAACGATGAATCCAACAACAAGAAGACATTCTTCCCCCTTATCATGTCCAATGCCTGAAGAATCAAAATGCTATAAAAACAACTGTAGTAATATAAGTTATTCCAGCACTAAGCACAACTTTGGATAACCACAGACGGTAAGAGAATCTGCACATCGTGTCCCGAGCAAGTTGAAAGATGACACAAAAAGAACATTATCTTCAAACCAAATTAATACACATCCAAAAACTACTTCTAACAATATCTTAAACAGAAACACAAGCAAAAACTCTTGAAATGACGATAAAAAATGCTAGCTAACCCAATCAGCATAAATTGTGCTTTAGTTTATTCCCTAAGTGCCAGTACCCACTACAGATTATGCTTAAACTACCAATCTGACCAAGTTTTGGTAAAGTTAAAACCAAGATATAGAGCCTGAATAAGAAGTGTTGAAAGTACT
Organism: Pouteria glomerata; assembly: GCA_035590655.1. Lineage (NCBI taxonomy): Eukaryota > Viridiplantae > Streptophyta > Magnoliopsida > Ericales > Sapotaceae > Pouteria > Pouteria glomerata. The sequence continues at coordinate 6,493,616 of JAVXUM010000020.1, read as the reverse complement.
AATATTCAAGAAACGTTTGTATGGAATGTAATGGAATTCAAAAAGAAATTCTGCAACAGCAACCATATTTAAACATAAAAGCATGTTTGCGAAAAAGAAAACACCAAGAGTCAGATTAGTGAAGAATGGTATTAAAAGTAGTAGACCACATACACGGCCGGGAGGAATATGCTTCCCACTCAGAAGATCCAATAAAACTGTTCCATAACTGTAGATCACACTCTCAGGGATAACCCTGCCTGCAGAATGTAAATGGATTTTCAAATTCTAATCATCATTATATGCATGTCTAAAAAATAGTAATATAACCATCAACAAAAAGGTTAGCATTACTTATGAGAAACTGCATTTTTCACATATTTTGTGTGGCATACAACAAACAAGAAAATTTAAGGCACGTCGAATTTATCATTTGACTAGTTTTAGGTGTCAATATTGGCGGATTCAGAATATTGGTTTTCTTTCTTTCTTTTTTCTTTTTTTTTTTTTTTTGGGGGGGGGGGGTTGGGGTCAATGTACCTATAAAAAAAAGTCATTTTATCAAGAAAATAAAAAATATATGATGTTTGAAAGTTTTAGTGCCAACAATGATTCATATTAATCATATATGTGGTGCCACTAAATAATTACAACATAAAATCCTTGTTTATCTATGAAACTTTTTTTGGGGGGGGACATCCTATGACCAGAGGAAATTTCTTCTGAACATGAGCAGTGGTGTGATGTACCTGTTCTCAAAAATTCAGGTGGAGTATAAGCCAAATTTGTGATGTAACTTTTTCCATCTCGACTGTTTTTCATAAGGCCAAAACTAGATAAACAAGGGTCGCCATCCTGCCACAGGTGCAAATGCAACTCAAAACAATGCATTTAAGATTTATCTTAAATTGCCAGCAATTCATTACAAACTTCACACGACCTAGAGTGTAGAACACGAAAAAGGAAAAGGGAAATAATGATGCGTTAGCATAGTCAATTTGATCCACACTTCAAATAATACAGCGCAGATCTCTCTCTCTCATACATGCGCGCATATATGCATATCAAATTACCTATGGCAAAAAGTGCACTAAAATCTCCCTTATTACATCTTTCAATTATTCATAACTTCACCCAACATATGGACTAGCAAAGTAAGACGCAGCAGCAATAATGATATAAGAAGAGGGTGAAATTTGGGTAAAGTAGCACTGAACATGTACAACGAAGAGTGACGACCACATCAATAATATGCAACACAGATTCAATCATCGATGATCTGAGGTTTGGAGGAAGGGTGTTGTCGTGGCCACTGAATTAATAAAAAATCTAGACAATTAAGCCAATCATGGCTACACAATAACAAATCCAACACCTTCAAAACGAAAACAATGTATGATTTATGAACATCAAACAAACAATAAAATTATACGCCTTACTTTAAAAATATACCTCATTGAAGAGAACTCTGTATGCATTCAAATCATGATATATCTTCTGATTTTCCATGCTACAATGATCAAGTGCCTGTGCAATGTAATAAGCAACTCTCATTCGCATCTCCCAAGGCAAGGGCTGCTTATCCCCTAAAAAAAAACATTTATAGGAGTTACTATCAAAAAAGAATTAACAAAAACAGAACTCCAGAATATGATAACAATTTTGAATTCAGGAATCTTCACAGTAATGGAAGCAGTTGCATTGCAACTTTGTTGGAAGCAACCATAGTTACTGAGTTGTAAAGATCAATTACCCATTGTCAAAAATTTTTGTTTAGCAAGCAAACCCCTGAAAACTAACAGATAACCACAGCCTTCCTTATAATAATAGTTGTAGAAGTTACTGCAATTAGTTAGAAATTCAAAATCCTTATACAAGTTTTCCTGGATAAGTCAAACCAAGAACAAAGTCCTCAAACATAGAAACAAACCCTAAAAGGTACCTTTTTTTTGTAATAGTTTTCAATCATGGTATCACTTTGCAGCTGCGAGGTAACTTAGTCAGTAGTATCAATTAACGAGTAACAACAATAGATTTTTGTAATGTGTTAAATTGCAGAACTTTTGCCTGGCTTGGGCCCAGATTACATTCATCGCTTTTTACTCCAACCCAAACATGCAATGAAAAAGATCACACTATTCATACCCCCTAAAATTGTCTCAATTTACTAAAATCACTATCAAAAAATATAATATATTTATTGAATTATAGGAAAAGCTTCAATGGTGCCAAAAATTATCAAATTAAACAAATTGAAGAATTAAGGAAAAACATATTTTTCAAGTCATGTCATGTAAAAGTCAAACAGAAAAGGATCGGGTTGAAACTTCACAATGGAAGAGATGTTTGGACAGAGTGTCATTTGGCATATACTCAGCCACCAATAGTTTCTCATCTCCCTCTGCGCAACACCCAATCAGATTCACCAATCTCTTGTGCCTAACCTTCCCAACTCCAGCCGCCTCTGCCTGCCCACCAAGTTCTCAAAGTCAATTTCTATCCAATATCAATCTGACACACAATATCCCCTGTTTGATTGCCAAGAAAACAAAGATAAAAGTATAACAAAGTGAAAACGGAGTACTAAAAATTCTGAACTCCAAATCAATTTGATTGTCTTTCCTTCAATTTCTTAGCAACCAAACAGATATAACAAACTGGGTTTGAGCGATCTTCTACTGAGTGGTTCCAAGAACTATATATACAGAGACAAAGAGAGACGCATGTATATAATTATATGATTGATATATATGGATAGATAAACATGAAATCAGGAAAAATACCACGAACTGTTGGGGGCTAGGCCATGACTGTTTGGAGAAACGTTTGACGGCGACTAAGCGATTGTTGTCGAGCTTTCCCCTGTAAACAACATTGGGGGCTGTCTCGCCGCTCTCGGAGACGATGTAGTCGCTGCTGAACTCATTAGTCGCCTTTCGAAGCTCGGAGAGACCATACTCTTTAAATGCCGGAACTTGGAGATTGTCCCCACTAGCTTTAATCATCAATAAAACAGACAACGCAAAAGGGAAAAAAAAACGATCAGTCAAAACTCAAATGGAAACAATCATCACCTGGAAACAAAACTGTTTGGTAGCTGAGAAAAAGCACTAAACAGAAAAGAAACTTTACCCGGACTCCACATAAACAAAAGCAAAAAGAAGAGGGGGGGGGGCTCTAAAATGAAGTAAGTTTATTTTCGTTTCCATTTCCATTTACGTACTGTTTTCTTTAATTTTCCAGGAGAGAGAGAGAGAGAGACCTGAATCGAGTACGGAAGGGTAGTGAGGTGAGGAAGAGACGTCGTCGGGGGAAGGGAGGTGGGTGGTTCTTGAATGCACGCAGCCCATTTCGGAACTGGGTTTCAGTGAACTACCGACATTTCACAGAGAAAATGATATGGCAAGATGAGTTTCGTGCGCTTCCACTGGAAAGCGCAGCGGGAAATTAAAGAACCGTGGGGGCAAGAAGTACACAGAAAAAGGGAGAGATATTCCGAGGGACGCGGGGGGGCTGCAATAGGCAAAACGGCACCGTTTTGTTCCGTTTTATGCCGCACGGTCCTGCTTTGCGTAAATTTTTAAGGATGCGTTGGTATGATTTTGACCGCACGTTAAATTAATTTTTTACTCAAAAAATAAAATAAATAATAAAATATTACACACTTAATTTTTTTAAAAAAAATCAAACAAAAAAGTACAATAATTGGACTTGGTTACAGATTTTTAAGGGTGTGTTGGTGTGATTTTGACAGCACGGTAGACTAATATCTTGCTCAAAAAATAAAATAAAATAAAATAAATCAATAAATAATAAAATATTACGCACTTGATTTTTTTGGCTAAAAAATTT
>JAVXUM010000020.1:6267419-6283688 GCA_035590655.1 Pouteria glomerata | reverse complement strand
CCCCCCCCCCCGGGACGAGTAGAATAAGTGCGTATAGTGAATGAGTTGATTGGAAGAGGCTGCTGATTGCTAATGTGCACTATATGTTCAAGTTTTGAAGAGAGTCCAGCCACCATATTTTTCATCCTGTTGCTGCTACTTAGTTTGGTTTTTCTGTTTTATGTGATGGTTAAAGAAATATAATAGTTTTAAACAGATCTCTGTCAGCTGTAATACTCAACTCAATTCAACAAAGCCTTAGTCCAAACTAGTTGGGGTGTTAGATGCATCCTCTTTCCCCATTCATTTCTGTATAAGTATTGGTGGGGTGAGAAAGACTCAAAATCTTTGACCTTTGAGTAACTCAGAAGCTATGAGACCTACGTGCTAGCCAACTGCACGACCACCCCAACTAGTGCTATATCTATTTAAAAAAAAAAAAAAAGGATAAATGGTAATATTTGCATTCTGTAGTGCTTGAAGAACTCTTCTTGCTTCTTTAAATTGTTTTCTCATTGACAAGTTTCTGGCTTTTATATATTGTACCTTAGAATACTTGTGATCTGCTTATTCAGATCACATGATTGGGTGCTCAATCAGTCAAACATCATTTGTTGTGTTTTTGCTTTCGTTGCCATGGTACTGACCACATTCTTATAAATGATTTGATAAGATGACTTTCAATTGAGTGTATTGAGTCTGTAGAAGAGAGAAGTATTAGCCGCCACATTATCACATGTTAGTTGCCAGATTGTTCTTGTGATTATGCTTCTATTGATGGTGGATCATACATAAAAATTAGGCTTTCGTTTGATAACATGAAAAATTTATTTTGAACATTCCTCAATCAGCTTCGAAGAGTTTGATTCACGATGTACTTGGTCATTGGTTGGGGAACCATCTTGTGTTTTCTGCACTCAGCAAATAGAACATGTAAAAAATGATGATGATTGGATGACTATTCAATTTTATGGACAATGATTAGTAAGAGATATTACTATTTTCATTCATATTTAATGATTGCAATTATAATTCTAATAATTAAGCATAATTATGACAGAAATTTTAACGGATTATTTTATGTGAATGCACTTTATAAATGGGATAAATTACTTAAACCTCTCGAGGTTTGCTGATAATACATTCCTTCTTGCGGTATGAAGAATTACATTCACCCCTTTTCACAGTTTGTCTACAATGGGAAATAATAAAATTATTTTACCTCCGCTGGAAAACCTAATTTTATTTGTAATGCTGTCCAGTATTTTTCTTAATTTTTCCTACCTTCACTTTTACAAAATCTAGTAGCCCATTTTCCCCATTTCTTTACTCTCTCTCTTCCAATCTAACTTTTATCTTCACCCAACCTAATCTTTAACCACGAAGATTTATCCTTCATATCAAATTTCTATCAACCATAGCCAATCAGAAAACTTAGAACCAATTAACCATGTGAATAGGCATCTCTCATTGCCCAACACTACTATCCCCTTCATCGCAAGGAAGGACCATCGACAATTTCTCATAGCATAAAATCGATCACTGTATAGACATTGATCATCCCTTTTGCCATACGTTGGGTTCTTTGGGGAGCATCATTGCTACTATCAATGAGCGGCACCATCATAGGATGGCAAACAAAAATTTCACACCGTACGTTAACCCATTATTCATAGACCTACCTCTAGCCCCAAATCTCCCACCTCCACCAGCATTGGTTTATATCAATGAACCCCAACCTTCCTAGGACTGTTCCCACCACCTCTCCCTCGATCCTCCCTTTTGTAAACCCCAAATCATTTTAAAGATTGTGTAATTTTAAGAAGAGAAATGGAATGGGTCTGTCGAGAGAGAGCGGGAAAGTGTGTTTGTTTTTAGAGAAGAGTGGGTTTTGGGGGGAAGAGAGATTGAGAGACTTTTTAGATAGGTGGATTGGGTTCGCAAAGACCATGAATTGGATGTATTGATTGTGATGGTGGTGTGGGTGGATTTACTGGCGTTGTCGATGTTGGTAAGAGATGGTTGAAGTGGTAGTTGTGAGGGTTAATTTGTTGTTAGGTTTGTTGCAAAAGATATAGAAGATGAGGATAGTTTGGGTTTTGCAAAAGGAAGAGGATATAGAGACGGTGTTTGGGATTACAAAAGACAGGGAAGATGATAAACCCAATTTGGTATTACTATTTATACCATTATTTGTGTAAAATTAGAGATATGGCAAAATATTATTAGGTGATTAGGTGCCAGGTGTCTAGCTCTGATGTGTTAACATATATTATCGTGGCAAATTTTGTAGTGATATGAGTAAAATTTATTAGGTGACTTTGTGGTTGTGTGATGGAGATGGGCTAAGTGTTAGCAAATTTTACTTTTTAAGGAGGGTAATGTACTTTCTTATACCTCATGGAGGTGAATGTATTATCAGTAAACCTCAAGGTAGATTTGAGTTATTTGCCTTTGTATATAATATGTAGTATTTTCTGTGGTGCCATGATATGCATATCCTTTATTGTCAACCTCACTGTTTTTCTTGAACTTTTACAAGTAACTGTAGTATTCAATGTTTGTAGCATCACTTATGTCAATTTTCATTAGTTAGTTAAATAGCATTTAGGCAAAACTACTTTATATAGAATAGCATTGATTTAGGTTCACTTGCTTCCATAATAGTTCTGGTGAAAGGAGGCATTGCTTATTGGTGCAAGCACTCCATTTGTGCCTGTGTTCATTCTTAGTTTTGTCCTTAGTGTGAGTTCTTCTAGAGTAGACCTGATTGAGAGTGCTTAACATCTCTTCATCCTGCAGATAATATATTGATTTATAATTTGATGGTTTCTGCTGTCAAGGCCATTTATTTTTTTGTGTTAAGAGAGTTTGAAGAAGGATATTTCTGGGAAGAATTTGATGTTTGAGGAGTCCAATAATATGGGAGGCCAAGTTATAAGGATTGCTTCTCAGTTCAAAGTGGCATAACAATATCTGTTTGTGCATCCATTACAGGAAAGGTTTTCAAACATCTGCTCCTGAAATTTCTGAACAATCATCAAGAGCTTTACAGGGGGTTACGCTTTCAGCTCTTGCAAGAAATGGATCCTGGTCGCTATGGTCTCCAGCAAGGATGGGAAAATAACAGCGTAATTGTGGTTTCCTTCTTAATCACCTATATCGGATGATATTCAAGAATTAGGGCTCATGTGATTGTCCATATTTTTCCTGGCATCTCATCCTTAAAGAACAATGAGAGAAAGCCGTGGGACAGTGAGGATATGGAATGGATTTGTCTACCTCATATCTTGATTATTAGTTGCTGACATAGCTTATTCTCTTGAATCCACAGGCCTTGGAGGGGTATGGAGCAGTCCATGATCCAAACTTCCGGTGAGTGCTGACTGATGCTTGTCACGAGGGTAATTTTGCTGCTTGTTGGTAAAGGATTTAATTTTAAAATGTCTTTGAACTGATTTAGTATTGGTATTAATTGCGTGCCACCATATACCGCAGTTGTTACACTTCCTATTAATTTGTAATTATGCATTTCTTTTTCATATGCATGGTTGAAGTGATATAGCAACTTCTCAATCTTACTACATTTTGTGATCTGGATTCTTCTTGTTTTGTCATATCATTGCTTTTTTCTGTTTTTTTGGTTTTGTTTTTTCTCCTCTTCGGCTTTGTCTTATGTTCTTTCGGCAGGGTTGGATACAATGATGGGAGATTTTTTGATGAAAGATTCTCAAGGGATAATATCTACTCCAGGAATGCCTACCACCGGGATATATTGGAGAGGGAGAGCTATCCGCCTCCTGCACCTGCAGTTGGTATGTGGCCTCAAACTAGGAGGAGAAGTTATGAAGAAGAATATTCACTTGGGAGGGACTCCAGGCGACATGAGAAACCATACAATGATACATATCGTGACATGGATGCTTTCCGTGAAGCTGACAAGTATCATGAAATTGATACTTTTCAGGAATATGATAAGTTCCGAGATGGCTATCGCAGTAATGACAGTTACCGCGATCATGGATATGATAGAACTGCAAGATATGGGGGACGTGAGCGCGGCGATTATGCATATGATGATTATGACTATAGATCTCGTATTTCTCATAGCCGAGAAAATAGCCGTGAGAGGGATTATGATTATGGAAGGAATAGCTATGATTCTGATTATGATAGAGGTAGTAGGAGAGAGGGTAGTTGGAGGAGCCGTGAATCTCGTGATCATGATCGTGACAAGAGATGTTTGAGCCGTGAAAGAGATAGGAGTCCGCATAGAAGGTATGAGCGTTCTCGCTCTCGGGGACGTGATGATCGCACCAGGTCAAGGTCCCCTAGGGGTCGAAGTCATGGTCGAAGTCATCGAGAAGACAGCTATGACGATGGACGACATGAGAGGAGTGAGAAGCGAAGGGATCGTGAACGTCTACATGAACATTACTCTGTGGTATGCTTTGATTATGTAATGGTGGATATTCTCAAGGAAAATGGTTCTTTATTGTTAAGTTCTTGAGTTTTAATGTCATTCCCCTTTTTTCGCAGGCCCCGTCTGCCACTGTTGTTGTGAAGGGTCTCTCACTGAAGACAACTGAGGAAGATTTATACCAGATTCTTGTACTTGTCATTTGATGCCATTGCTTCATCTGTAATTGCCCGTTGCTTACCTTTTCCATGCATCTTATCAGTTTTTACAATCAACAGGCCGAATGGGGACCCCTTCGTCATGTTCGCGTGATCAAAGAACGCAGTTCGGGCGTCTCCCGTGGTTTTGCTTTTATTGATTTTCCTTCTGTGGTATGAACCAAGTTATCATGTCAATGTTTAATATTTGATACTGTGGTTTTATGGATGGCACATTTGGGACTAATTGTTGTGGAACAGGGAGCTGCGCGAGCAATGATGGATAAACTAGGAGAGGATGGTCTTGTTGTGGATGGTAGGAAGCTCTTCTTTGAGTACAGGTAAATGTGTTTCACATTCAGGTTTAGTACAGTTAAATTAAGAGCATAGTCCTCTTCCAACTACTGCTATTATAGTTTATTTGTTTTCTGAACAAAACACAGTAACTAGCTCTTTCGGCTGCCTGTGTGATCTTATATGTATATCATATATACACAGCCAATTGTTACTTTCCAGATGAATTGAAGCATGTTAACGCTTAAAAGTTATTGATTCATTGGTGGATTTGTTCCATCTTTCTAAACAATTTTAGGGTTTAGTAGAGAGTTTGTATTACCTTTTGATGTATTGAGGGCATAGGTCTTTTGTCCTTTTCTTCTTATAGTGTAGTGATTGATGTTATTTTGTCTTTTACTTATCAAAAGAAAAAAAAAGGCAAATTCAATAGCTTTTTGGAAAATATTTAACTAATGTAGAATCATGTTATCTCAAGCTTTGATTTTGTCCTGTACAGTTAAGAGTCACTTCGCTTTTATCTAATTGCATTGGAATCTTATGTTACCATCTGTGTTTAAGGCCCTGTATTCTCCTTTGTTGTTTAGAAAGATTCTCTTTCTCTCTCTCTCTCTCTCTCACACACACGCGCGCGCGCACACACACATGCATGTTGCAGGATGAAAATTTTGTTTCAGATATTATATGCTAGTTCTTATGCAACTAAAATCTTCCACTAATTTATCTGTAACTTAGAACTGTCCAATTAGAAATTCTGGTTTTCATTATCTTGTGTAACTCTTTCATGTTGCAGTAGCAAGCCAACTGGGGGGGCGGGTGGACCCTCATTTGGTTCAGATAATGCATTAAAATCTGGTCATGCTAACCATAGAAGTATCACAGTGCCATCTGATTGGATGTGCATCATCTGTGGCTGCATCAATTTTGCTCGGCGTACATCCTGCTTTCAGGTGCACCCTATTCCCTTTCCTTGTGTGGCACTTCTCTGCATTCACTCTCTCTCTCTCATATTATTTATCAAAAAGGTGTATGATTTTTGTTGACCTAAACAGGAGATCACATTTGGTTTTTAGATCGGTGGTTTATTTAGCTTTTTGGCGCTTTCTGTGTCTTGTTTTATTGTAATTTGTTGAGGCTGGACTGCAAACAGGACAATACCTGTTGCTTAATGCCAGAGAATTTAAGCAGTTATTATTAACAGTGAGATCATTTGTCTTTAGATTAGTGGGTAACCCAAGTGCAGTCCATGTGGCACAGCTGCTGCCATTCACGTGTCGGCCTTGTGAGGTGACACTTGTTGTTTTGCATGTAGCGTGCCTCGCCACAATGGGATCACTCCAGCTCTACCCGAGTTAACCCCTTCCTTCCATCCAAGGTTACCTCCCTCCACTTGAAATGGTGCCTTGGGCGTCAGTGGCTCGCCCTTGGCCCCAGGAGAACGACTCTCCAAATAAGTTACAATTATCACCTTACTCTCCATCCAGAAATCACCTAAGTTTGGGGAGGGCCCTATTTTGATAAAGATCCTCACTGGGGATCACGCATGATGTCAGTTTATTGGAGGTATTGCATTTTGCCCATCTAAGAGCAAGGCTTGCTGAGCTGCCAGGGCCCTCCTTCGAGGGTGCTACACCTTGACCATCTCTGTGTGTGTGTGTGTGTGAGAGAGAGAGAGAGAGAGAGAGATTCATTGTGCATTTAATGTCTCCGTCCAAGTAGTTAATGCTCCCAACTTGTAAAGGGACTAAGGCATTCCAGTCTCAATAACTAGTGGCCCCCACCAGCGGATATCTCGAACTGGCAGAGCAACTCTATGATGACTGAGATTCTCCTTGGACATTCCCCCAAATTGTCCTTCTGTACAAGCCTCACAACCCTCAATGATCTTACCAACTGTTGACCCAGTTTAACTACCCAGGGCAGCACCTGTAAATACCCAAACCCTCTTTAAGAGCATTCAAGATTCACGAACTTTTAGAGACTCTCTAAAGTTCTCTCTTGGTTGCTCTATTTTTCCTCTCACCCCTCGGGTGGCTAATCGAATGCATGGCAAGCTTTGTTTCATACTTCCCAGACATGGCGCTCATCAACATATGTCCATGAGCCCCTGTCCTATACACAGTTTTAATTAGCTTTTTGTTGTTTTCCACATCCTGTTATATTATAGTTTCTTGTGGCTGGACTGCAAATGGGATACTGCCTATTTCTTAATGCCAGAAAATTTTAGTCATCATCATTCATTTGATAAGGTTTTGAGTTTATTTCGCCCCCTTCCTTTCTTTTCCTTTTTGTGAAGGGTCTATCTTCATTTGACAGCGCAATGGGGAGCCATTAAGATTTTATGCCTGATGCATTGTTGAACAATAGTCATCCATGCAAGAATTCTCTTTCTTATGAATGTGTGAGGAAATAATTTGAGCACGTATGCTTTTGCCATTTTATTGGATGTCTTGTACATGCTTGCCAATAGTCCGATACACTTGGTCTTGTTTTTATTTTCCATAGATGTTGATGTTTGCATTATTTATATCTGATATATAGGTTATTCCTTGGAGCTAGACAGTCTAAAGCTGCTGTTCCATTGTGCACACTTGTTATATAAATAAATTTTGGTTCATTTCAACTCAATTGTACCAGAAATATGAGAGTGATCCTTTTCTGTTAAGCCAAAAATTTATATGCGCTAAACACACGCATATGTACATTTACGTTTTAAATTGAATTGTTCAACCAAGTGTATTTAGATTGGGATTCTGATTATAATTTTTTTGGGCTGCAGTAGAGGCTGTTGAAAATTTTAATGTATTTATTTAAGAATTTTATGATTACTTACATTGCATTGATGTTTTGGTTACCCCTCCTGGGGCGATAAATGTCTCAAGCTTTAAATTAAAAATATATTATAAATTATACTAAGTTGGTTGTTCCCCTCTTTGCAAGCAGTGTAATGAGCCACGAACAGATGATGCTCCACCAGCAGATATGGCATCATCAAACCCTACACCACTGGGAAAGAAAGGGGAGGCAGGTTGGTTTTTCTGTTGCTTTGACTTGGCATCCATTAGGGTCTTGTGACAGAATTTACTAAGTTGACATTTCTTCAGGTCCTACCCATGTTTTGGTTGTCCGTGGATTGGATGAAAATGCCGATGAAGAAATGCTTCGTTATGAATTTTCCAAACATGCTCCTATTAAGGTAAGCCATGCTGATTTGTTACTTGATGTCATGTTTCATCTAAATATGCAGTAGTTTTACTGATTTTGAAATTGCAGGATCTGCGTCTTGTTAGAGACAAATTCACTCATGTTTCACGAGGATTTGCTTTTGTACATTTTCATACGGTATGTATATTTTTGGTTTTTGTTTGAGTTGAGTGCAGACATGAGGAAGCTTGCTTGTGTATTAGCTTTTTTATTTAATGGGACTTTAATAAGTACATGGCAACCAAAGAATGGGAAGGATATCAACTAATTTTGAATGGGCTGAAAAAAGGTAAGAGAAAGTTTATGGCCATAGCGTTAATAAAGATGTGTGTAATTAATTGGACCAACGGCCATCTTTGCAGTTGGGAATTTCTGTGCAAATATGGTTCTGTAGTCTCTGCTACGGAAGTTTATGGGAGTTTAATTAATACATGGCAACCAAAGAATGGGATCTATATCAACTGATTTTGAATTTAACATCAAACAATGCATGCTTTATACAGATTAGCAACTAGATTCATCCATGATAGACTTGTCTATTTCTTATAGCGCTTCAGTTTTTATTGAGTGTGAGACTAGGTGAGACTTGATTCAACAATTCATATGATTTTTTTAATACCTGAAGACAAAGGGTGGTATTAGGAAGCCAAATTTTTAGGGCTTTGGAAACATATGCATGCCAAATAAATATATTTATTTATATCTATTTTTAATAGGTTATTTATCCATGTTTGGTTCAAATTTGTTTATTTGGATGGTTTGATAAGCTAGAAATCAAATTTTCACAGAATATTTTGGTTGAAATGTTTATTAAACAGTTGACTCATTTACAACTACAAAATAAAATGGTTGACATGCTTATTAAACCTTTATCCTTTTTTTTTTTTTAAACCTTTGACTTTTTTACTACTAATCTCAGAAACAAAAGAGTGCATTGTGCCTGCCTCTGATATTTACGAAGCAAACAGCAACTCTAAAGGCACTGTTGTCATCTTAGTATGTCTATTGTCATTTTATTGTATATTTGCCCCTGAAAGAATTTTTCGCAATGTGAATGCTAATGACCATTCTATTGTTTGGTGAAACCATAACTATACTGAGGCTCAAACCATGACTTTAGTTTATTCTCTTGATTTCCAGGTAGAGGATGCTACCAAAGCTCTTGAAGCAACAAATGGCACAACTCTGGAGAAGAATGGGCAGATTCTACGAGTAGCATATGCAAAAAGCATTCTTGGACCAGGATCAGGGCCATCAGGATCTTCTCAGTCTAGCAGTCTTGCTGCTGCTGCAATTGAGGCAGCAGCATTTGCTCAACAGGTATGCGAGTACATATACATCTTTCATGTTTATTTTATTTGTTTGGTGGCCTTGTTCCTAAAACATTTAAAACTTCTTGGATGTCCACTTTGTTATAGTTAATCACACATGGGAGGATTTCTCCATTGATAAATTTTATACTGAGACTGATACGGGAGCTAGAGGATTAAAGAAGAAAGATAATAGGGCACTAAGTCTGGGAGAGAGCTAATATATTTGATGAATGTTAACTTTTTCATCTGAAAGTATATCTTGACACTCTAGCAGTCATTTTCTCTCAAACTAGCAATTAAATTTTATGAAAATGCTCAGAAATAAACGCATACTAGCTTTAACTTATTGATCATTTATTGTATATGTTGTATTTGTTCCATTTTTATGTGGTAGTGAGGGAGAATTAAATATTCCTTCATCTGACTATGGCTTCTTCAAACTGACTTGTATCTTCATTGGTAAGCCAAATAGTGAAGGAGGGTTTCTACATATTTTGTTCTTGGTTTATTTATCGTTTTTGGTAGGAAAGAAGGGGGGGTGTTGGATGAGTGAGAACAGTTAAGAGGTAGGAATGAACGGGACTGAAGAAGGCTCAATTAATAATTGGTTGAGGACTTTGTTCTTCAGCACATTGGTAAATACTAAAATGGTTAAGAAAGCAGAACTGCAAGATCGCAAAAGGACAACAGTTGAAACTCATTGTGATTCAACAGACAACAGTGATTGTGGATCCCTCTTTCATCTAATAACTTGTTCTTATTGTGCATAAGAACTACCAAAAGGTTAAAAAGCTTCATAACAGAAATTTTTTGTGCTGTCAAGTGGCCGCCTTATCAAAGGTCAGCTACAGTTCCCTAACTTCTAGATGATTCCATTGAGGGCCCTGCTTCTTGTTCTCTTATTCTGACTGGGAGTGTAGGTTTTGTTGAGTTCATAAGTAGTGAGCCTAAGTAGGTTTTGTTGAGAGTAGTTTAGTGGTGGTATAGGTTTTGTTGAGTTTATAAGCAATGGGCCTAATGAATTGAGATTGGCACGGGCAGTCTTGGAGGGTAGTGTAGGGCTTTCATGTCTGTCTAGGCTGAATGAGTAATTTCATGATTGATACTGTAATCTTTATATAATTTTGATTGATTAAAGACAATTTGTAATCATATTAACAATATGAGCATTGGAATGAGGATTCTAATGGATGGAGACAAGATCAAGGACGGCATTACAGACTTTTACAATAATCTTTTCAAGGAGGCAGAGGGTTGAAGGCCTATAATTGATGATTTAGAGTTGCTGTCCATAACTAATTAATCGAGGGCGAGTTTGGAGGGGATTTCACGAAGAAAGAAATCTTGCATCCTTAAGGTGTTTATGAATCCCAAAGCTCGATGGTATGACAATGTCTTTCTTTTCTCATTGTTGGCAGAGTTTAAGGGGGTATATATTTTGAGAGTGTTCTAGGAGTTGCATATGACTAGGAAGTTTGAGAAGAGCATTAATTCGATTTTCATTGTCCTGATTCTGAAAAAGTGGATTGCCTTACGCAAGGCAATCGTTCGGTAACCGAGTGCATCACTGAATTTGATGATTTCAGGATGAGATGCCATATAATTGAAGATGAAACTATAACTTTGAGCTGGTTTAGTCAAGGCTTGCATGACTATCTTAGGAGGGAACGTTTCTTTGGGGGCATCACTACTGTTGACCACGCTTGTACTTCTGTCCAAGAATATGAGTTGCTCACTAGGAACCCCATTGGATTGAGTAGAGGAAGGCATTAAACTTTGTATTTTTCTTATGAATGGAGCTATTTCTTTTATTGCAGGAAATTTGATTTATTTTTTATTATTTTTTCTTGAGGGGGAAGGAAGTTATGAAACTTGAATGACTTGTAAATGAACATGGCTATGAATCCTCTCTGCTGGATCATTGCTTTGGTATTTGCTGATGTATGTTGGATTTTCTTTTGAAGGAAGATTTATCATAACCTTGATTACTTGAGTCAATTGTTGGTGTGAGGTGAACTGAAGGAAAATGGCATTTGTACCTTAGCTTAATCTCATGAGGACACCTAAGAGGCATGTATGCAAACATGGTGCCAATATGGCAACATGTCAACTTTCAAAACTATCAGTACACAACACTATAGTGGCACAATAATGAATAAATATATATATTTATATGCATCCATGAAAAAACTACTACTTGGTCATTTTTGTTCTAAAAATACATTTATCTTTTAATTTACATGTAGTTTAAAGGATTTTATTTACAAATAAATTAGAAATTTTAGGTCTCAAAATTCCTGAAATGGAAAAAAAATGACAAGGTATTAATAAATGCAAATTCATATTATTTTTATCTTATTATTTGATTTCAAGTTTGTTTTTCAAAATCACTACACTTGTCATGTACTTCTAATACATGAATATGTGTATCCGACTAGTTTCCAATGAGCATAATCTGACGCACCACCAGCACATGGCCTTACTAAAAGTGTCCATACATTTTAGGGGCACTGCTGTTATTTTGCAACCTGTTTTTTTGTCCTCTCTATGTGCTAGATAATTTATGGACATGGGGCTCTATACATGGAGTATGCAGATTTTTCTTGTGCTTGGATCACTCATAGTTAGTTTGCCTTCCTTGCAATCCATTTCCTTTTAGCCAATATGGTTCCCCCCCCCCCCCCGGGTGGCCTTTTTTTTTTTTTCCGGGGTGGGTGGTATAAACGTGGGGGAGGATTTCTCGCAATGGTAGTTCAGGAAGCAAGAAGTAGAACTCTGTATGCCCATGATCACTCCCAATGGCACTCGCATTATACTTGTTTCCTGTTTCCTCATTTTGATGTGTTGTGCAAATGCAATTAGGCTGTGTCTATTGACAAACTTGATTGAGTAAATGCTTTCCTACTTTTCTTTGCTGTAGTATGATGCTGTTGGATGGGCTCCGAAGGAATACAATCCAGATGATAAGCAGTCGACTGTTGGACAGGAGCAGGGTGGTGGAGAGGTTGCTGGTCCCAAAGATGCTTCTGCTCCTCAATCCGGCTTTGTATGGGATGAAGCATCTGGCTATTATTACGATGCTGCTTCTGGATTCTATTATGATGGAAATACAGGTATGCATATGTTTGAGTTGCTGCTTGTATTTTTGCTTTCATTTATTACTACAAAGTTTCCTCTTGAATTCTATGTTTATAGTTTAGACAAATGTTGCGCATGTTATATCACATGGGCCATAGCCCCATGATATTATATTAACGTTGAATTTTATGAGGGAATGTTTACGATGCGTTACTCATGCAGTTGTTCTATTGTGCTGGCTTGGCTTCCTAAATCTTTGACAATGTAAACAAATAACAATTATGCGTTAAACATTTAGTAACATTAATCGTCTTTTGGTGCCATTCAATTTTTGAAAGGCCTCTGATTTGGATTTCTGTTGTCAATTGACCATTGCATTGCGACAACGTTTCTACTTGGAGTTTGGGCTTGGCTTGAACTTTTCTGCATTCTTTTGAGGGTTCACCCTGGGTTAGTTAAGAAAATGTAACTCTAGGTTCTTAGATTTATGCATTTAACTTTGGCAGGGATGTGATATTGGTAGACTTCAGAGGGGAGATGGGAGGAGAGACATGTTAGTCAATAAGTAGAGCATGGGAGATGTATTTGTAGGATGGCATTAGGATATCTAACCTACTCACGTACTGGAACTCCATGAATGAACTTAGGAGGGAGGATATTTCCTTCAAAATTTTGAGGTTTGCAAAATTTTAGCTTGTGGATGTATGCAGAAGTTTTCATAAGAAAACATGCTTAATGATGAATATTACTTCCAAATATTTATTATTTTTCTCGTCTCAACAATATTTGCTCCTACCAATTTCTGCTTCTGTTTAATTTAGTATTCATCTGTACGAGTAATTTCTTGCGAACGTATGATTTACATCCATAAGAAGCCTTGAACACCTTAATCTAATGATGTTTTCACATTAACAAGTGGAAGGAGGATTAAAGTTTTCTGTATGTAAATTCTCCAACTCATTATAGTTCTGATTTCAGCCTGGTTCCAAATTTTGTGAGAAAACCTGTGCCAAAAATGTTGGTCTATTTTTGTTCTCTGATTTATACTGTTGTGAAGTTGGTCTATGATATTGCACGCCATACCAAGCAATGAAATCTTGGATACTATGGCTTTGGTAGGATAGATGGTAAACAAACATGCAACATGAATTACAACCCCTTGTAAATCTTATGCCAATATCAGGTGAACGATATCTACAATAATAGAATGTTTTGGTAATGAAGCATGTGCATCCTGCGAATGACAGAATATGCAAGCATGCTTCAATTTGCTCCCAATGCACTGGATGGGTTCAACTGCTAGCAGAGCAAATGAATTGAAATCAATCTAGTTTCTGAAGAAGATTATCATCTTCTGCTGCAGTGATTATTTCACTTAACTTTCTTTATTTTTTATTTTGATCTGCAGGTTTATACTATGATGGTAACAATGGGATTTGGTATTCGTATGATCACCAAACTCTGCAGTATGTACCCTGCACTGATCAGGATAACAACAAAACTGCTGGAAAACAAACTGAAACTTCTAAGGCATCTGATGGTTCTAACAATAGGAAAGTAGTTATTTCTGCACCAGCTGCTACAATAACATCAAATGAGAAGGCTGCCTCATTGCCAGATGCTGTTCAGGCTGCTGCCAATGCAGCAATAGCTGCAGAGAAGAAGGAAAAGGAGAAATTGAAAGAGATTAGGCTTGCTTCAAAGAGCAGTATTCTGGCAAACAAGAAGAAAATGAATAATGTGTTGACAATGTGGAAGCAGAGGAGTCATGAAGGGCAAGCACCGCGTGTTGCTCTTGATGACAGTCAACCTTCTGTATCAGCCGAAGAAAGATCCAATTCTGTAGGGGCATCCATAAAGCCCAGGTACAAAACGGAGCCGGTGACCAGTTCTGGATTTACCACAACAACTACGGTTCCCTCTGTTAGTTTGGAGGCTGAGGATAGGCCGAGGCCTGTGAGTAACAGCACAGGGGGTACCATAATGGGGGTGATTAGAGGGTCTGGACGAGGTGTGGTGAAATCAGATACTTCATATTCTGGATCGTTAGCGGGAGTTCCGTCATCTTCATCTGCTACTGCTGCTGCATACAATGGAGGTCCTTCAATAATTAATACAGATGCACCAACAAGTGCCACACCCTTTAGAACAGATGCATCTGCATTGGGTTCTTACACACCACCTGTTGCTGCTGGAAGTGGCAAGAGGAGGTTTTCTGAGATGCCACTTCAGTCAGCTTCTACTCCTAAAGAGCAGCCTCAGACTACTTACAGGGATCGTGCGGCTGAGAGGAGGAGCTTGTATGGTTCATCAACTTCAATTGGAGATGATGCATCTGACCTTGGGATTGGGGATTCAAGTAAGCAAGCTTAATTATTGTTATGCGGTGGCTTATCACTTGGACTCTTGTTTCATGAGGCCATTGTTCTTTTTTTGATAGGTTTGTGTCATGAGGTCATCCTTGAATGCACATGAATACACATTTTAGATATATGGGAAGGCCTGAAAATATTGGAATCATAGCACTTCTTACTTGTATGCATAGCTGCAGAGCATTCAAAAAAAAAAAAAAAAAAGAAAGAAAAACAGAAGTTGTCTTAAGCATAGTTTTACGGGCTTAGTAGTTAATATTTGCTTTATCTCTCTTAATATTCATATTAACTTCTTAGAAAATGCCGTGTTTTACTATTCCTGAACTTTCAAGATCGAGATTCTGCATTCAAAAGGGGTTTATTCGATCCAATGCCCTTTCCCCCTGGTGTTGGGGGAGGACGTGGTTCTGGAGATGCTAACCTTCAGAGTTATGAGGTGATTACGGCAGACAAAGCCATTGATGAAAGTAATGTGGGGAATCGGATGCTTCGCAATATGGGCTGGCAGGAGGGCTTGGTATCATTTTTCACACTCACTTGTTTAAATTTCTAGTCTCAAATATTTGCTAGTGGTTATGTGGTTATGAAACTGCCTCTTGCAATGTTGTCGGTGACACACACTGCCTCCAGTCCGGTGGACATTGTCTGTCTGTTTCTAAACTTGGAATCCAGTTAGAAATGTGGTATAACCAATACAACCAACCCTTTGCATATTTTATTTCGTCTTTCTGCTTTCACGGGCCCCCTGTTATTTCAGTTTCGGAGGGCCTCGGGGGGTTTTAAAGCTTGAAAAAATGTAGTAGCAGCAGTTAGGTGTTCCCTCGATGTTTTGCAGGAGTACTGACATTGAATCGGGGTATCTCTTTTTGTTGTTGTTCCCTTCGTTGATTTCAATGTGCAGGGACTGGGGAAGGATGGGAGCGGCATGGTAGAGCCGGTGCAAGCACAGGCCATGGATAGCAGAGCAGGGCTTGGGAGCCAGCAAAAGAAGCCAGCGGATCCAAGCTTGGAGGTGCAGGCTGGAGACAGTTACCGAACTCTCATCCAGAAGAAGGCCATTGCCAGGTTCAGAGAGATGTCATAGGTTGAGAGGGTGGAGGAACTGCTTTCTCAACTTGTAAATGGAAGAGGACCAGAGAAGAGTTTTGGGTGAAGAATCTGTCTTGTAGAAAATGCCTTTAGGTTGTCTAGCTCCCATTACATGGGCTATCTTGTTGCTCATTTTCTTGTGTAAGAATTAGTAGTTTAGTAAAATCCAAATTATTTTTCAGCTTTTGTTTGATCCGGCGAGTTTTTTACTGTGATGGAAATCCTTTCCTTGAAAAAGTGTGATTGTAAGATTTTCAGCTATTGTTCATGTAGCTTTGAAGTCTTGGTTCTTGCTTGTTCCTGAGGTTTTGCCTCTTGACTTT
>JAVXUM010000020.1:6256385-6267021 GCA_035590655.1 Pouteria glomerata | reverse complement strand
AAAATGCTGGGTCCAGACACAAAAGAGTTGGTTAAAATTTAATTTAATAAAGTCAATTATTTTTAATCTTTAGATTATAACATATCATAATTATATAAATAAAACAACTAGAGATTATTATTTGTTAATCATAACAACTTGCTTTTATGAAGGCGGAATCACTAAAAATATTTGGGTCAATCGAAACCCATCAAAATATTATTAGTTAATCATGTTAGGGTAGTTTTTGCAGCTAGTAGTTTCGTATTTTATTTTTAAATTTATTTTAATTGTTATATTTGAAGTTATCCTATTTTATTTTTTTATACTGTTAAATCGTTTCATTTTGTTTATTTTATTAATTATTGTTAAAAAAATTAATAAAAAATACCGTGTGTTTATTACGCAAAATAAATACTTAGTAGCGGCGGCCCAAAAAATACAAAGTCTGATGATTTAGAAATACATAAAATAAAATGAAACAATTTACATTACATGATTTTTAACATTTCCAATCAAGCTAATGCTTAATCGATTCACGGACACAGGCGATTAGGCAGTGGGCGATCTGG
Organism: Pouteria glomerata; assembly: GCA_035590655.1. NCBI lineage: Eukaryota > Viridiplantae > Streptophyta > Magnoliopsida > Ericales > Sapotaceae > Pouteria > Pouteria glomerata. Next base: position 6,266,470 of record JAVXUM010000020.1, on the reverse strand, counting down.
AATATTGCAATGAAGGATTTCAAATCGCCCAGCTGAACGGTGAAGAGGCTCTGTTCTTCTCCGTCTACTGAGTTTCTTTGACCGCATGATGCACTCATATCATATATGGTGTAGGAAGAAGCAGCAGCTTGGTGAACTTGAATGACCCCACATCGACATAGTAACGAACCACCACGCCTTCCCACTTCTGGCGAAGATTTGGTGTACTCAAGAAGGTGAGGAAAAACTAGTGCCTGGGTTTAACTATTGGGGTTTTAGTTGGAATTATATATATATATATATATGTATGTGGGCATGCTCTGATTCAGATGTGCTCTTGTTTGTGGAAGAATTGGGAGAGCTCGTACTGTGTTTGATTCGAGTTCTGAATTGGATTTGGTGGCCCGGAATTCGAGGATTGATGGGTATATTAAGAAGAATGGAGAAATGGGCGTGGCGCGTGGGATTTTGGATGACATGCTTGAGAGAGATACTTTAAGTTGGAATTCCATGATTGCCGGACATGTGGGGATTGGAGATGTGGAAGAGGCAAAGCCGTTGCTTGAGAAGATGCCATTTTGGTGATGTTGTATCTCGGAATTCTTTGATTGATGGGTATATTACGATTGAGAGTCTTTCTGCTGCTAGTGATTTTCTTTAACCATATGCGGTCATGGCTAAGATAAAGACTTTTTTTCTTTTTTCCTTTTTTGTTAGGCTGTTAAAATGATCAGTACTTAGCAGAATACTGATTTTTTCAAGTATTTGCCAAAAGTATTGTTAGTGTAGGAAACACCGATTTAAATCTCAATTTAAATTTTAAAATCTTACGATTTTACGATATTAGAATGAAAAAACTTGTTCTATTTTATTTAAAATTTTAATTGGGATAAAATAGATAAGATCTCGATTTTGGGATGTAAAATCTTGATTTTATAGGCAATTTTATCGATTTTAAAAATTAAGTGATTTTTATATATTGTTGTCAAATAAAATAAATTTTTATTTTTTTTTCAAGTAATATGTCACAATTATTTTACTTATTATTATTATTTTTCTTTTAGTTCTATACTGAACTAATTAGGGATCATGTGCATTATTGTACCAAATTGATTATAATAAATTAAATACAGTAGTTAAGATAGAAATCAAGAAACTTATGATAAAATATTACAAATATATTTTAACTCAAATAAAAAATTAAGATAAAATGAAGTCAGTGTTTTAATGTCAATTGTATAGATCACACGAAATATTTTAACAGTCTCAATTGGTAGTTGGGTAAAGGAGTATAAAACTAGATATAGAATCTTTTGTAAACTTTATTGAGAATTCATTTTGTTAATAAAAGTTTTTGTGTACATTATTTCTTTTTATACATGTCTTTCTCTCCTCTTATTAATAAAATTATTAACTTATAAAAAAAAATGGAAGGTCTAAACGAAAAATTGTAACCTAATAGATTATATTTTTATTGTGAGATTCAGTTTTGCGATTCAATTTTTAAATCCTTCACCAATTTTAAGTAAAATTTCGATTTTAATAATTTTGAAAAACACTATTTGAAATAGCACCTAATGAAAGCCTTGTTTGAATGGACGCTTTAGAAGGCTATGTTTGAAACAGTATTTTCTGATCATTTTAACAGCCTAACTAAAAAAAAGAAGCCCACAAATCCATGTTCCATGCATACCCTTGAGAAATGTTAGTTTCTTGGAATAATGAGTTGGCACTTTATGATGAAGCTGGATGTGTTCTATGTGGAGGTATACATTCTTGCAGGAGCCACTTAAGCTTGGAGAGATTGTGGCTATGCGACTGATTGAGTTGGAAACAGGGGATGTCAGTGCTATCAAATGCATATTATGTAGAAAGGAGAGTGGGACAGTGTCTAAAATGTGAGAAAGATGGTGATGGAAAGTTGATCACAAAAGGGGGGCTGGGTCGAGCCCGGTTGAGTTGGGAAATTTCAGTACTAAATTTTGTCGGGGTAATGATTTGGTTCCAAAAGGGGCATGGTGCACTCAATGTACGAAATGGGTTTTCAAATGAAATTTTCATGAAGAAATATGATGGATTAGAGAGCGTTTGATTTTAGTTTGTACTCTACTCATAGTTCATAAGTTAATAAGACAGATGTGCTGGTAATGTAACAGAATTTTTTCTCAGACGATTTTCAATCAATTCCAGATGCAATGATAGGATATTCTTGCACTATGGATCTTGAAGACATGTTACAGTGTTACTTCAAAGCTGTTTCTCCCCTATTAAAGTGAAGGTACTATCAAAGCAATATCATCCTATCTATACTCCTGTCTTAATGTGTAATTCTTGTAAACTTCCTTTTGGTTTCAGTTAAAAGAAATAAAAAGGAAAGCTTTAACTCTCTACTGATTCTTTTCATTCTTTATAAACTAAATATTTGAACCCCCACCCCCCCCAAAAAAAAAAAAAAAAATACTTTTAATATATTATTACCAGTTTTTAATGTATATATATATTTTTGTAAACTATTCAACTATACTCATGTTTTTCCGTGGAATCAACGTTGTGGGGTAAAAGCAAGAAAACAGGATTCACTTGAATAACTTCTTTAATTTAGTAAACTTGATCGCAGCCAAAAAAGTGCTTAATATGTGTATGTGTGTCTTAACTTCTGTGGTCATTCGGAATGTTAATAGAACAAGTTAATAACTGAGTAACAGGAGAGGAGGCACAAGGCCACTATGGTGCTTGGTTTAAATAAAAACACCAAAACGTGTCAATCAAGTGAAGAAAAATCGGGAGTAACTGTCAAATTTACAAGGTAAGATGCTTGTGTTGACCAATCTTGTTTCTTTTGTTGAACAAATGGTTTTAATAAATAATATAGCCAGGATTTCCACCATCTTTGGAGGGCTCAAGTACTTGTTGCTGCTCAACAGGAAAGCAGGTATTATTTAATATCTGAAATGGCCGCTCTATTTAAAGCACTTCAAACATTTATTATAATATATTTTATACCTTTCAAGCAACAATACAATCATTACAGTCAAGAACTTGTCAAATTTTATCCTAAAGTTCCAGTGAAAAATTGAGCACGTGTAGGAAAAGAACATATGAAGCCACAGCGGTTTATTTCAGTAGATGAATGTAATAAATGAACACACATCGGATTCTAATGTATTTTCTATTAGTTCGCTTGTACTCCTGAGTCGTATATATTTCCAGATTTCCAGTCTGCAGGTATGTTGTTGACCGGTACAACCCATGTCTCATCTTCTTCATCGCTAAATAGCATCCTTACTTGCAAGGGACCACTTGGAGGTGAGGTAGTTGTCCACACTGCACCGTAACTCCTATCCAATAGCTTGCACGCAAAATTTTGAGTCTGTGAATGTTAAAAATTATATGTCAATGCTCCAAACAAAAGGAAGAGGATGCAATAGAATACAGGTAATTAAACTTTGGTTAGGACATGCAATGAAACAGATTTGATTGCTATTAACTAGTTATTAACAAAATGGATACTTGTCGTGTAGATATTAAGCTGCCTGGCCTGTGTAAAATTGACTATTTTTGCCTGCAATATGAAAGAAATCTCAGCGCCAGTCTGAAATGATGAGAAATACCTCACATAACTGCACTGCAGTGATATCTTTTTTGCCTTGTTGATTCCATATGACAAAAGCCAGGTAATAAGGGTAGCTGCTGTTTTCATCAATCTTGAATGTTATATTTTTGTTTGGGTAGCTGCATGCGATGCTGAGAGAGAGAGAGAGAATAAATTATTTTGAAAATGTAAATCATAAAACAAGGCCATATTGAAGAGGATTCATTTGGAAATTGTCTGAAATGGTAAATTATTGATCTAGTTTCTATTAGTCATTCTTCCACCATGTTTGTTCTCTAGGCACTCTTTACATATATATATATATATATTACCGTCTATATTCGATATCAACTACACCAAGGGCCAGTAGAGATGCAGCTGCATCAGTAGTCTGAGCCATGTGACGAAAGGCTCGCCTGCTCATAATAAAGTCTGTTCGATGACCTGAGCCCTGGTCAGTGATTACCACAGTCGTGCCTTTGTCTGAGCAATATTTGCCGTTGGTACACCTCACCTAGTGAAATAAAGCAACTTATTGATTAGAAATATGTAAGACAATAAAGCAAAATCATAAAAAAAATCTTCATGTTTCCATTCTTTCTTTTCAATCCCGTGGTCACCTGGTAGCAAGCGCCACAGCCTACACCATCACGATAGAGATCAGATGCAGCTGACACATCCCCACCATTGATTGTTGCACCAAAGGTACCATAGCCACATCTTCCAGCTGCAATTAATCAAAGGTCAATATAGTTTCGCAGTGAATAAACAGCAAACTATGTCTATATCCACATCTATGCATTGACTTCTGTTTAGAAAGTTTGAACTCTCACTCTCTGTTCCATTTTCATCAGAGTTGGGGTAGTAAGATGCTCGAGAAACAGTGAAGCAGTCACCGCATGTTGCTGCGTTTCCCATGGTTTGCATGAGAAGCAAAGTGGCAAATACAAACAGAAGAGCTGGATGAGAAAAACCCATTTTAGAACTGAGGAAAGGAGGAGAAAGTAGAGAAAGAGCAGATGGCAGTGCGTGAACTGAACAAGGTTGATTGTGCTATTTATAGTGAAGTTAGCAGCTGACAACCTTGAGTTTGGTAAAATTTTTTGACTTTGACATTCTATGCAAGTGGAATTTTTTCTGTCATGAGAGTTTCTCAGCAACCTTATTAGACCAAGTTACTCGTTTTAGCTAATTAGTGGAGAACCACTTTCTGATCTCCTCTTGAATATTTTTATAGTATCTATTCTCCTCATGGTGAAGTTTTTGTGCCTTCTTAGCAAATTGTGATCAAATCAAACAGTTGCATTTTTCCAGGTTTCCTCAACCTTATGATTCATACATGAAGTTTTTCTTTGGCAATCGATTTTAATGACTTTTGTTCATTTATGCTTTGATATTCCATAGGAGAAATTCACTGGTAATTATTGATGTTTACCTCAAAAGAATATTTTGATGGGCACAATGTGGAAAACTATACATATTTCTCTGGTCCTTGGTCAATTTGAACAATCTGATAGCCTGGACTAGCCCATGAGGTTATTGACCCTGACTTACTTCTCAGGAAAAGGATAGAGAGAGAGAGTAAATGGTCTGAAACCAAATTAGTAATTTGAATAGGATAATATAGAATTGTTTTGCTTGAGATAGAAGCATGTTGGTGGATCAGTTAGGTATTTCTGCACCAAAGAAGCCCACATGCATTTTAGGCATCTGTTGGTGTTCCCACTTGGGGTAATTATGAGCAAGTGATCAGGGCTAGCTTTAGTTAATGAGGTATGTAAATATGCAGGGAGTAAAGGAAACTCCCATCTCTTTATAAATTAATAAGCATAGTGCTCTCAACAACTACGTGCATTGGCTGCAATTTGCTAGTTAATTTTGTCTTTCTTTGAACAACCCTAGACAACGTTTGGAACCAACTTGGGTAGCTATATCAACGCATGGGCTGCTATTTCTTCAGTTGTAATGACTGGATGCAATGCACCATCACATACACATAACAATGTCTCTTTATTATTGGTGGACTCAAGTTGAGGTTTAGCTTAGTTGACCCCAACTTGAACAAATAGTACAGGACTCGAGCTCGACCCCATAAAACAATTTAGAATTGAGTTCAAATACTAATCAAAACAGTAATAGTACTATTACGTTGTAAAATATTATAATTCAGAATAAACAATTCAATTAAACCAAAACAATGTCATTGTACTAAACAAAAATGATGTTGTTTGGTCTAAAATATTATATATATATATATATTTTTTTTTGGATCTGGCTTGTAAACTTTTAAGCCGAGTACCTAGTGGTTTGAAATTAGCTTGACTTTCAACTGAGTCAAAAAAAAAATTGGTTTATTTGAGACCACAAATCGAACTTGAACCGAGCCAAACATGAGCAGCTCACAAGCTATTTGATTCATAGCCACCCCTCCTCTTCAGTATGTGAGATCATGTTATTCCAGATTTGGAAATATTCTATCTTGAATAGTATATTTAAGGGGTCCCTCCTCAAGTTATATAGAAGATGATTAGTCGTCTACTCAAGAATTTGTTTCCACATACTACGCTAATTGTAGTCTTGAAATCTTGACAATTTTGAGTTTCTTATCCCAAGGACTTGTGTTAAGCTAACTGATGGGGAATCATGATTACAGGCAAGATATATAGAGAATTGATAAGCAGGACGCTGAGATAGATTGGCATCAAGTAAGTCCATTGAACCACATCAGCCATGACGTGGAAACCATTTTCGAGTTTTGGACCCCAGGAAAATCCTACTGTCAATTCCATTAACGAAAGCTAGGTGAAAAAAAAAAAAAAATAGATTCCTTGCATTTCTAAATGATCCAGGCAGGCCATCCAGTCCTTTCGGGGACATCAATCCCATGGGGACCATGGTTGTCTATTAGATGAGATGTAGGGCTTTCATTACAAGATATGCAATGTATTTATTAAGTGTTATGCAATGTATTTATGAAGTGTTAATATATTCAGTTAGTGGTATACAGGATCTGGTTTCCAGTGGGTATGAAACAATTCCGCTGATATGGCCCTCAATAGATTTGATTGGCGTCGTCAAATTCATATAACTGACCCCACCTAGTGGGAAAAAGGCTTGGTTTGGTTTGGTTTGAAAATTAGATCCAAAATTGAACCAATTTTTAACTTGAAATTGAATCAAAAATATCGGATTGAATCGGTTTGATTTTTGTATTAACCTAAATCGGATTGGATTAATTCAGTTTTCTAGTTAAACCATTTATTTATTTCTGGTTCCTAAACATCCAAATAAATATAATATTATAATATTATTAATTTCACTTTTTGGACTTTCTACATTAAATCTTCCCACTTTACCTATTCTCACAGTTATTGATAAAGAATTCAACAGAAGGGGATAAAGTAGGGCAATTTGAAATACGTTAGATAAAGTGGAATTAGAAGTAAGGTACAAGAGTGTTAAGTATACTTTTTTTTTTTTTTAAATGGGTCTCGATCCCTCTTTTCGGAGGAAGAATGATTTATGCATGTGCAAACAGCAAGAGACAACTTCTAATTTAAGGTATTTAATTACCCATTATTCTATTGGCGTTTGGTTATTGTAATTAATTCTTTCTAAGTGATGACCATGCCTTTTTAAGTTTCTCATTCATTCAAGGAATAAACTGGGTGGTTATTCTTGTTCTTAAATGCCACTTTTTGAATAGTGGTAGGCTTACCCATGGCCTAATCCTCAAAGATAGAGAGACAGATACAGATGGTTGAGAGATACATCCACTGTAATCAAAAAGAGAGATGCTGATATTTGAGAGAGACTTGTCCACTTTGTGCTCATTTCCTAGTTGAGAGATATGAAAGTGTCAAAGAGATTTACTTGTATATGTTTGGGCAAAATCCAATAGCTGGATCGTAACTTCTCGGAAGGTATTAAGAAGCCAACATGAACCCATATACATGGTAGGGTAAAATACACTTACCAGCATTTCACGGCTAATTGAATTTCAGAATTTTTGCTTCTAACAGTGTCACTTTATTCGTGTACATTTAATCTAATTTCAATATCACAATTCTGTCCAATTTCGATTGAACTTATGTCCGATTTCGTAAGATTCATATGACCATTCAACGTATGGATTTCGAACAGAAGAATGACATTGAAACTGGATTAAATTTATAACAGATAAAGTGAATGGAAATAAAGACCTTAAAAATGAGATTAGTGATAAAGTGCAAATATGTTAAATGCATTTTATCTTATATATATATATATTTATATGGGTCCATTGTAAATTTCCTTGCAATATCCAAAAACTTGGGACTAATCCACTTTGGTAGATTCATTATTTAATTCTATGATCTTTGTTTTCCATCTCAAGAAATTCAATTACTTCCTGGGCGGAATGTATTATGCTTGACTGCCATCTCATGACCAAGATTTACTGAGAAGATTGTTACAATGAAGGTCAAGTCTGGTATGCTTGAAATTGATCTCTATCTTATCATTTCTAACTGTTGTTGGGTTGATTATGGAGATGTTTGGTAAAAAAACAAATACCAATTTTTATAAATTTTTTATCATTTTTGTTTTTTGTGAACTCTAACTTTTATAAATTTTTAATAATTTGTATAAATTTTTATCAATTTTTACTAAATTTCTTATTTTTTGGGCAATTCTTTTTTTTTTTATCATAACTGTTCAAACGAACAAGTGAGATAACATTCCAATGAATTTAGTTAAAATTTTTGAGTTGTATCAGAAAAAATGTCTAGCAAAATTATTATTATTATTTTTATTTTTTAGCACAAAACGCCCCCTATATTTTCATGTAAATAGATGTGTAGAAATATACGAGTCAATAGCGATACTTTGTTGACAAGGTCTAAAGTAGCCTAGAGACTCCCACCTTGTGAAATTCCAGTAGTTGATGGGTATATCCACTTTGTGATCCTATATGGCCCCAAGGGCATCCGATTTCACACACAACCGATGGAACTGGAAATTTGACATTTGTTTGCCAGTATCTTGGTATAATCTGTCCTGTGACTTATAACCTGAACTATCAATTTAAATTTTTTTTTTTTTTTTTTTTTGGTACGAAGAAGTCTCCTGGCAATCAGTAGCCGGTCACCCAACCGAGCTCCGACTCTAGCCAATCAAGGCTCGAAACTCCGAGATTGGACTCTTGTTCCCCTAGACCCAATTCGTTGTATGAGAGGTGCCCAAGCGAGAATCAAACTCACGACTTGAAGAGTTCTCCCGAATCTTGTACTTTCTTATCATTCCACTGAACTAACCCCTGGTTCAATCCAGATGCATTCGTCTAAACCATTAAAACATAATTTAACGATTCTATTCAATATCAAAAAACTGACGCGGCAATAATATATCAGCCTCCCCTTTTCATCCAACAAATCGATTCACGGCTTTTGGAAGGCCAAACCAAGAAAATTTTCTTTCTTCTTCTTGTCGTCGAGCTCCAGCTAGCGTTTGACCTATATGCGGCTTTAAACGTTTTTGCACAAGAACAATGCCATACAAGAAGGAGAAGATTTAGGATAAAATTATTAACTTGAAGTTTTAATCCAAATGTTCACTCAAGTATTGTTTTAATTAATTAAGAACTTACAATTTTGATTAGTTAACATAGTAATCCTATATTAGCTTTCATTAGCGAAATTTTCATTAATTTATCACGAGGCCGTATATTAGGATTTGAGTCAGTTTATTTAATAAATATTTACCAATAAAATTTATTGAAAAATTAACATTAGTACGAATAAAAATTCAATAATTAAATTTTGATATATGAAGTTTTATTGAAATCTCAAAAGTATGCATGAAATTACCTCAAAATCTCAAAAGTACAACTTTCTATATTTTACAATCTTACACCAAATTTTAACTTGTGAAACTTCCAATTTAATGTCAATAATTTAAAATTTTTGTAGAGATTCAATATAAGACAAATATACTTAAAGGTAAATTACATTCAACAAGGGCCCGTTTGGTAACGCTGTCATTTTTCTATTACCGTTTCCTATTTTGTGTTTTCTGTTATCGTTTTTTTTCCTGAAATGAAAACTGAAACAGTATTTGAAAACGTAATTTTGTTTATAATTATTATTTTTTTACTTTTAGAAAATATTAAATTATATTATATTGTATTATATTATATTATATTAATTATATCATAATATGTTAATAATATAATATAATATAATTATATTATATATTATGTTATATAGTAATTAAATAATTATATTATATTATAATTAAATTATTTTATTATGGTGTATTATATTATATATTATGTATTATACTATTATATTAATATATTATGTTATATATTAATTAAATCATTATATTATATTTTGATTAAATTATTATATTATATTATAATTACATTATTAAATTATATTGTATTATATTAAATATTAAATATTATATTATATTATATTATATAGTAATTAAATTATTACATTATATTATATTATAATTAAATTATTATATTATA
>JAVXUM010000020.1:6232132-6242740 GCA_035590655.1 Pouteria glomerata | reverse complement strand
AAAATAATATTATTCACTTTATTTTAGTGTTAAGTAATTATAAATTTGGTGTGAATCCTATAAACGTATATGACAATTATTAAACAGCATTTGATAAAAAAGTTGGTCATTGAGATACTAAATATTAATTTTTTGGATTTTTTTAAATTATCAAATTTATTCTCTTACATTTTAAATTTCTTTAAAATCTTAAGTGGTAAAAAATTAAATTAATAAAAAGTTAAAAATTTATTTTTTAATAATTAATTAATAATCAATTATAAAAAAAAATTAGTTTTTTTTTCCAAAATCAATTAATTCAGCTCTAATAAGACAATGTAAAACGATATACCGTGTTAAATAGTAACAGTCCAATAACACTTGATTTATCAAATCTTTATCAACTTTTTTTTTCTAAATTTTTCAATTAAATTTTATAAATTTTTATTTTTATTTATTTATTCATTTATTTTTGTTGACTAATCAAACGCCGCTTATTTATTTAAAAGGAGTATCGGTCATTAACGCCTCTACGCATTTGTCGCGCCTTTAGTTTCTTGGTTCCCCGTCCTAATATTCTCTACCTCTGCAGCCATTACGTCTCTCTCCCCATCTATCTCTCTCTCTCTCTCTCTGCGTCTCTCATCGAACACAACCATTTCGCAGACAACAAATTTGCGTTCAGAACCCTTTTGTCCACCGCCCATCTATCCATGATGCTATCTTCCGGCGAAAACTCAGCAGACAGGTGATTATATATACATGTGTATATATATATGCACAGACGTATAAGTCATTTTTTCTCTCACTTTAATTTGATTTCTCTCTGGGATTGTATTTGTTTCTGTTGTTGGTATCTGCCCACCAAAATGTGAGGATTTATGGGTTTGGTTGCAATGCAACCCAACTCATAGCCATCGGACCCATTTCCTTTCTGCCATATGGATGCTTTTTCCTTTTTGTTGTAATTATGCCCATAATCGTTGGAGAAATTCCAGTGTTTCTTTATCGCATGTGCTGTTTCTTGTATGGTTGAGGTGTTCATATGATTCAAAATTACAGAAAATACGCATTCTTGTTCAATTGTGATTCTGCTTATATCCCTCTAGAGGAGTTCAAATCCCCTGTTTCACTGGTAATATTTGGCGTTCAATCGCCCAGATTGACATCTCTTATTTGTTTTCTGATTTCGATAACGTAGTTTTCAAAGACAAAGGGGAATCTACACAAGCATGTTCTTCGTATTTCCTATATATATGCACTGTATGTTTATGAAAAATGATAATTATTCTTATTTTTTGACGATATTATGATAGATTATCAAGAAAATATATGTATGCATATATATAATATTTATTAAATAATATTATATATTTAATTGATCCTCTTTATTTATTATTTCTTCTTATTTATTATTTTAGTTTCAAATTTAAAAATGTTCTATTCTTGCAAAAATTTATGCATATAAATCAACATGTTATGAATTATAAGTATTTCTTTTATTATTATTATTATTATTGAACTTCAATTTCAATAGTTTTTATCTATCCAAGGAGAATGTGAACAGGATAAGGGTTTGGGCTGTGTAATTACAAAATTCTCTTTAATTACGATTTGTGAAATGGGATAAATTTTTGGGTTTATATCACCTACACCCCACATGTTTCCATAAATTGTACCTACTTCCCCAAGATTTGTATTACGTTCACTCAGATTTCTTCTGTTAAATTTTTAAAATTTCCATCTAAAAAGTAACTTTTGACCAATTTAGTACTATAAAATTACTTTATTACCCTTAGTATTAATAAAAATTAATTATATTATTATATGGTGTATTTTTTTTTATAAAAATCATATTGTAGTGAATTTATTAAATTTTTTTGTGAGCCTTTTCTATATTAGTACTTTAAATTATTATGCTTCACATTGATATTTTAAATTTGTATTATATATAAATTAGTAATTATACATATATGTAAATTATCATTAATTTTTTCTATTAATAATCTAATAAACTAAACATGAAAAAGAAAAAACTTTAGTTTTTCTTTTTCTTCCACTTCTTTTCCATTAGTATTAAATAATAACAGAAGAACTTTACTCTCAATTTTCTTTTTCAACCATTTTTTATATTAATAGTAAGTGTATAGAGGTAATTTCATAGTGATAAATTAGTCAAAAGTTACTTTTTTTGATGAAAAATCTAAAAGAGAGAGGTCTGAGTGAATGTAATACATGTCTCAGAAGGTCTAAGTGTACAAAACTGAAACCACAAGAGGTATAAGTAAAATAAGCCCTAAAATATTCAGTTACATATAGATTAATATATTATAATAAAAAGATTATAATAGGAAGAAATGAGTTATATGATTAACAAAATTCTTATTCCTGATGAAAGAAGTATTAGATATTTTTATTTTATTGAATAATTATAAGTCCCTCAATGTTGTGATTTAGATAATAATAGAATTCCCCTATGACATGCAAGGATTTTAAAAGATCTCTTAGTAGAAAGTTCCACAAAGGCATTCTCTCTTCTATGTTTGCATATAATGCTTGTTTTTTCGTGCCTGCATATGGCTACGTAATTCAACTGTAAGAATCTTGAGATTTCTACCAACAATTGTGGAGGTTATCCATTTGAATCCACTTGGCCATCGTGGGATGGGCTGGGAGCTCTAGAATATTAGTCCCACCAAAGTGTAGGGATATCTATGATGATAATAATGCTTGTTTGTTTCTTCTGGCAAGGAATGTTTTGTCTATTTTTCTTTTCAAGAAACAAAAATGGGAAGTAGAAATGACTAGCCTCTTACTTGGTGTATGTACCAATAATGCCAGTTACAAAAATTGCATTAATTTTTAGTGCTTATAAATTCAATATGTGACTGTCGGACGTTGAGCCTTGGTGATTTCATCCAACTAGGTCAAATTTTGGTCTAGCAAATATTGAAATGGTCACTCAGTTTTGGCTTCTTCTTAAACCGGGTGTTGGCAGAAATAGTTGGAAAATCGAACTTCTTCACAGACCATGTCATGTAACTGGTAGAGTGGACATGTATAGCCTTGTTCTCTTTGAAAAAATTTGCTGCTCTAGTTTGCATTTCCTTTCGAAAGTTCAAGTCTAAAAAAATATTATTAATGAATTGCTGGTTTGAGTGCCAAACAAACAACCAGCTAATCTGATAAACGAAGATCCATTAATCTGTGCAATAGCAGTTTTAGTACTGATCTGATGGGCAGAGTTGCTGGTGACATGAGTTGGCTACAACGTGAGAAATTTTGGATTCAACTGTAATTTGAAAATTTTGAACTTATTATTGTCTTTATTTTGTGCAGCACATGTTCCCTCTCTAGAATTGCTCCACCCGAAGCAGTACTATTCGATGTTGATGGAACTCTATGTGATTCAGATCCCCTTCATCACCATGCTTTCCAGGAAATGCTTAAAGAGGTAAAGATTTATTTCTTTTAAATGATTCTCTTATTTCCAATGACGTCCTCATTACACCAGGGCATGGCAGTGTTGATTGCATAAGCAACGTCTCCTTCCATTGACACATCAAATATATCTGACAATTAAAAAAATATATAAATATATATATAGTTTTTATGTAAATCATGAGTGATTCTATTATTGAGTGAGATGCAGAATCGTGTTACTTTTTGAGCCAACTGCTTGGGTATATGACAGATAGGTTTCAATGATGGGGTGCCTATAACCGAGGAATTCTTTGTCAAGAACATTGCTGGTAAACATAATGACGACATTGCTGCAATCCTCTTCCCTGATGATCATGAAAGGGGACTGAAATTTACGGATGATAAGGAAGCTATGTTTCGACGGTAAAATTCTACTCTCCCCCAAGGGTCAAAATGTCATTTTTTTATTCTATTCTATTTTTAAACAAAATGGTTGAAAAGTTTCTATTTCCTAAGAGACTAAAATGAAACACTAGTCAAATAATAATTTTAATATTTCCATCGGAATACAGTAGAATGAACCAAAAAATTCAATATAATATGCCAAAATATTAAGTTGTTTCATCTATATGTTTTTAGATGGATTTTAATAAGGGAAATACTAAATGCACTCCACTTTTAACTTCTAACGCTTCAAATATGCATTATTCATTATGAGAGAAGATAGTGTGAAAAACTAAAAATAGAGTGCATGTAGCATCTCTTTTTTAGTAAATACTTTTAAAACATTTCTTAATGTTTTAATATTTCCATGCCACTTCTGAAATGCTTTCGTTTCAGTTCTAACAGATAACCTTACCAAAACAAAATTTTAATTCTTGCTCTTGCCTACATAAAATTTTCCAAGTATGCCAACTTAACTCATGTTTCCTGGTAAAAAAAAACAGAATGGCTAAGGAAAATTTGAAGGCTTTAGATGGCCTTCACAAAGTGAAGAAATGGATCGAGGATCGTGGCTTGAAACGGGCTGCAGTGACTAATGCTCCGAAAGAAAATGCTGAATTAATGATCTCGCTTGTTGGCCTTTCTGATTTCTTTGATGCTGTCGTCCTCGGGAGCGATTGCGAGCATCCAAAACCATTCCCAGATGCCTACTTGAAGGCTCTTGACATACTCAAGGTTTCCAAGGACCGCACTTTCGTCTTTGAGGTTTGATTTGTTTCCGACCCTTCTCTTTTCTTCTGTAGTTAAACTCTTCTGGACTCGCCGTAATTTACAGTTCCCTTTCTGCTCTTTAGGACTCTGTTTCTGGAATCAAAGCTGGGGTTGCAGCCGGGCTGCCGGTGGTTGGTTTGACGACAAGGAATCCAGAACATCTGCTGAGTGAAGCTAAACCTGCATTTCTTATCAAGGATTACGAGGACCCAAAGTTGTGGGCGGCCTTGGATGAGCTTGATAGCAAGGGAGGTGCAGTTTGAGACCCTTAATTTTTTTTTAAACTGATGAGTAGCAATTAAAATGCTGCATGAAAATTAGGTCACTTCGACCCTAAGTTTGTATAACTGTGTTGTGCCATAGAGGAGCTATTGTATCCTCTTAAATGGTCCATAGATTGTTCATTAACTGGTTAGCATTGTTTGTGAATTAGTGGAGAGTATTACTTTATCACCCTTGAATTTTTACTTATGTTTATGTGTGCGGTTAATGA
This sequence comes from Pouteria glomerata, assembly GCA_035590655.1. Classification (NCBI taxonomy): domain Eukaryota; kingdom Viridiplantae; phylum Streptophyta; class Magnoliopsida; order Ericales; family Sapotaceae; genus Pouteria; species Pouteria glomerata. Next base: position 6,237,630 of record JAVXUM010000020.1, on the reverse strand, counting down.
CTGATTTACAAGTAAGATTAGATGGAAAAATCACATTGCTACTTAATCAATATTATAATAGGTTAATTGTTGTAATCATCATAATTAGATCTATGGAGACTAACTTAAGATGCCATATAAACTCTGTAAAGGGCATTATTATAATTTATTTAGAGATAGGGTTTGAAATTTTTGAATTTGTATGGTAATAGAGATGGTGCCAATTCAAGATAAATTAACGGAAAACAAACTTTAGTGTTTAATCATATACAAATAAGAAGGGTAGACATATCAATTGGAAGTGATTACATTCAAATTAGTCATATTGAAATAGTGATAACATGAGCATACCTAGGTCTTGAATTGTAGGGGTTATTGTCCCTAGTTGAGAATCATAATTATACTTATAGGCTCTTTCTTATGTTTTTGTTTCAGTTGTATCCAAATCTACTACGTTCTCATTGACTATTCACAGTCGTTCCCATTTTTTGGCACGACAAATATGTACAGAAGAATTTCACTATTTAAATTAAATATATTTGAATTTTTCTAAAATTATTATCATAAAATTACCATAACTACTTTAAAAAAAATATTACAAAAATCTCTTTCTTATTTTTTTTGGATCAATCAAATATAAGTAATTTTTGACTTCACTAATAAAAAAACCCCAAGTCTGCCCTAGACGATAATTCTAGAGGGCAAACCAAAACTAATGTAGTAATGTGGATGATAATAAATAATATCATAATTCGATGTAGTTTAAGGCGAAATGATTCTTAACAAATTAGCAGGAGAAAAAAATAATTATAAAAAAATCTGCACTGTCAACGGTTATTTCATTGAAAGAAAGCTGAGTTTAGTTGAAATTAAAAGCGACCGTCTACTTTCGGCTCGAGTGCTATGGATCACAGTCCAATCTGAAGGGAAAAAAACAACCTATACATCAGACAATGTTTCAGAATCCAAACTGAGCTCAAGAACTCAAATGTCATAAAACTTCACTAGTACGTCAGATGGCTATTATGAACAGAGGGATTCTTCTATATATACGCATGATTTGTCCACCTTCACCTAGCCCACAGCACAGAATCAATTTCATCCCTGGCGGACTTATATAGCTCAAGCTTCCTTACACATTGCTGCCTTCTGTCCGTCAATACTGGATCTTCGTCAAGCAATTGTGCAAGCGGCCCACCCTACACAGTAATGAAAACGTTAAACTGCCCAATGATCAGTTCCAGTAAGATATGGAGAGTGGAAACGTATATGCCAAACAGTTGTTCTTATTTGGTTGGGTTGGAAAATATAAGAAAATGAATGATCTTTCTAAACAAATTAATTTTTTAACTAAATTTTGTTTCATTCGTCCCTATGTATTGTATAACAAAGTATGCTGAAATTGAGGTTACCTCTTTTCTCCCTAATTGTGTATAGAAGTGATCAAGTAAAGACTGTTTTGCCTCGCGAACTTGACAATACACCACAGCTTTTGGAATGGCACTCCTAAGCATCTCAGACACCATCATAACATAGGAAGAAACATTTGATCCTATCCTTCGGAAGTGACCCTCTGAATAGCTGTCAACAGTGGAAGCAGCCAGATTCCCACCCTTCACTTCCTGAGGGAGTTTGCGAAAAAAATCGACAGTAAGGTACGAGGACTCCATCTCGACCATTCGCAAAACTGTCTTTTTACTATCATCACGAAACCTCTCCAATGCTTCAGTGGCGGCTGCCACCAATTCTGCTTGAAGAGTTGGAAAACGTCTTAACTCCTGCATTTCAAAGTGTAAACTGGCATGTTAATCCTTGCTTTATAGGGAAAACAGTGTAGCTCCAGGATATCAAACCTGAGTTTCTCGAATTGACTTTCTCACAAGTTCCTTCAAAATGAAGTGGACCTACAAAACCAATTACAGGCTTTCAGGAGTACATTTCACAAGCTCGATTCCCAGAAAAGCGTCTAATGAAAATTCTGTTATTTCATAGCACTTGAGAAGTATAGATATGCATGCAGAAAGCTTTTTTTTTCCCCTTTTTTTTATGACTGAAATAATTTTTGCGACAACTCCATACGGTTCAAGAAAATGAAAATATCTTCAGATGGTGTAGCAATGCAATAATTTCCAACGTCTTGCAGATACCCCTTAATCCACAGAAGCTTTCTTTCTCATAGTAAATGTTCCAAATTCCAGTGGAATCCATTGAGACATTCTCTTAGCCATCGGAACAAAAACATGCTCTAACCACATAAGAAGCACATTCGCCAACCACAGAAGGAAAAAATATCAGAAAGAATGAAATAAAAGAAGATAAACAAGCTCTTACGGCATCCACTGAAGCTTCTGCTGGGCCTTTAAAATAATTAAGGGCCCCATCAATAAGGCGCCTGTAACCTTGCTCGGGTGCAATCAGGTGAGGTTGGTATCCATCCGCCTCCGAAACTACTTTCCTTACATTCTGCAGTGAAAGGTGGTTATCAAATGGAAGCTTCCTTAGAGCAGCAGGGAGCTGGTAGTCAAAAACTCCATAAATCCTATTTCCACCAGGTCGCCTGAGAGTAAAATTATGATAATTAACAGAAATGTGTACAATAAGAATTCTTTACATTTGACTGGTGAATTAACATGCTTTCTTTTGAAAAGTAAGCAAATGATTCTCGTAAATACAAAAATTACAGTACTTTTTGCCATTGTATAATTAATTTGAACTCGAAATTTGTCTACACATGGAAGTTGTTTCAAGTTGCATTAGAGGATAAATGCACCTCACACTGCTTCCATCGAGCATATGAAAACAAAGCATTGTGGTCTAAAATGTGGCAAGCTCCTTTTCTGAGATGTTGGGATCTTGTTTGGGGTGGGAGATTTGGGAAAACAGGGGAAGAAAACGAGAAACATTACATCGTACCACTTAGCCAAAAAAAAAAAAAAAGTTACATCGTACCCTCCATCAAGGTGCTCCTTAAATATTCGATCAAATCCACGACAGAGCTCTAAGATGGTGTACAACTGAGCCTGCAAACAAAGCAAAAACCATCCAAGAAAACAATTTTGAATGTGAGACAAAATATATTTGCATAAACAGAGGAGAAAGATATAAGCTCCCCACCCCTGCATCAACAGCAACAGGTTTGCCAATGTATGCCAGCTCTGATTCAAGTTCCTCGATACTTTGGTTAATCAAAGACATAATACCTGGTATGCGAGCCTTGATTACAGACACTAGTTCCTGAAACCAAATCCATTCTAGATGATAAGAAGAAATAAGAGAAATATTTCAAAAATAAGGCACAGCTGTACCTTAGAGAGCAGCTTTGCCAGATATTCTGAACCCATTCTGCTGGCTAAGTGCCCATAGTCAGGACTAGTGGTAAAGAATTCACGCTCCCTACGTCTAGCAGCGAGCATGTCAACATTTCTATTTATATCAGCCTGTGAACGGTTCACAATTCCAACCCAAGGATGTTGCAGTCTGTAAGATCTTCCTTCAAGAACCTTCAACGTGACACCCGAGAACATTTTTAGAAAGAGATACAGAGCGCCAATCTCTTGATAGTAAAAGTTGCTCCACCAAACTTACAAATGAATGGAGAAAAGGAATACAAAATTGAAAAGAAATATGATTTTCACCATTGGAGAAAGAAAATTTTCAAATATAAAATTTCAAGAAACCTGCTCAGATTACATTTCTTCAGACATAATACAGCAGTTTTGAGTGCCTAGATATCTTGCTTAACAATTTCTATTGACAGTCGCTGAGAAAATGATCTCCCCTGCAATGGATTTTAAGGAACAGCTGAGTAGGAGTTCTCAACTCTCCACCAAAACAAGATATTCACAATTTATTTTTTATTTTCTTAATTGCATTAGAAATAAGTCAATGTATTACAGACAATCTGAATTCACATATTCACCATTGATTATATTTTTTTTAATAGCATTAGAAATAAATCACTGTATTACAGACAATCAGAATTCAAGTCCTTTCTCATTGCATGTACACATTAAGAGGGCATTTGGAGCCCCAAAAAACTCTAAATTTTCCCAACTTTTTATAAACGTCATCAATTTCGAAAATTTTATATCTATGATTAAAAAAAAATGTACCAGAACCAACAATCAGGTTGGTGCCAAAAAAAAAAAAATTAATAATGCAATAGGCACAGATTAAAAAAACACCCATAGGCCTCTGCGAAAAACCATTTGAACGGGTCGGGGATAAAATTGTGTACAACTTCCACCAGTTGCCCAAATCCCCATACATATCGCTTCCCCTACCCTCGTCTTCTCCGCCTCAACAAAACCAACACACATCACACCAGTGGCAAGCTTGCTATGACCGCTGGTGACTGGCTACCCGACAACGACAGAGCATAGACAAAGGCTCTCCACTGGTGGGTCTCCTTCGAAGGTTGTATCTCCGGCTGCTGGTTGATGTGCATTTGGGTTCACCTCTTTTGCTGGAGCTTCATAGCCAATAACAAGATCAGGAGCTCTTCCTCGTCATGGAGATGCTTGGGATAGGACTGATGGAGTATAGGAACCTTTTGTATTTTTTTTTAACCGTTATAGCGGGAGGGGGAGGGGACTAAACTATAACTTTTTGAGCACTGTTCCTTGCCAGAAAACACTACAATTTGCTAAACACTCCAAACGGCCAAAAGTTGGCCAATCGACAACTTTTGGGTAAAACCGGGGCTTCAAACGCCCTCTAAAATGAAAACGGGTAAATCTAACAAACAATTCATTCAAATGTCATGTCATGAAAGGGTTAGAACATTTATGCTATGTTTGGAAAATGGTGCTATTGTTATGCTTAACCAAGAAAATATTAAATTGTTTTGACAAATATTTATTCATTTTCTTCTCACTTGTCTAACTCAAAATAAATAAATTTTATTTTATTTCATTTTACTTTACTTTTTGCGTTTTCCTTCACTTTTCTTTTATCTCCACAAATCCATTTTCCCAGTGTAGCATTAAAGTTACCAACTTCTCTAGTTGTTGTGTAATATTAGAGAAAAGGCAAAAGCTTCGCTTAAATCTAAAAGATAATTTCAAAAACAACACCAAAAAAGGGTCTTCAATTATCTCCACTATATTCAGCCAGTTGCATTTACCACAAAACACAATTGTCTTAAGCATCAACTCCAAAACCAACAGCGGCACTCAAACTTGGTCCATTACTACCACCTATAAATCACCGCATATTGTTTAAAATGAGAACAAAAAAGGATTAAAAATTGGATCCATGCTTGTCCCAAAAAAAAAACACTTACAGCATATTATGCTCAATAAATCTTATCGCATGATATAGTTCAACACATTAAATCAACCCAAAATTAATTCCAGCTTTCCAAGGTTCTGAGCTGAACTTTTCAAAAGGTAAAAGAACTTACATCCAACGCATTTGTTCCCCTGTCCATCAAATCAAGCTTTGTTAGCACACCAAAAGTCCTTTCACCTACACATTGACTGCACAATCAAACAGCAAAACAAAAATGAAAGGCACTT
>JAVXUM010000020.1:6191401-6202448 GCA_035590655.1 Pouteria glomerata | reverse complement strand
ATTATTATTTATTTATTTTTTGGTAAATTTCACTAACCTCCCCTGAGGTTTGTGAAATTTATCAGAAACCTCCCCTGAGTTAACGGCGGTTGACAGATGGGAGGTTAGTGATAATTTTCGGAAACCTCAGGGGAGGTCAGTGATATTTCAGAAACCTCAGGGGAGGTTTCTGAAATTTACCCATTTTTTTTTAATAACTGGGTCAACCGATTTTTTCTGAGTTGACCGGGTTGAATCAGGTTAAACCGAGTTAATAGTTTTATTAAATAATTCTCAAATCCGGCCCGATCCAAATATTGAGTCACTAGATTAGCGGGTTAACCCATCAGGCCGGGCCGAATTTGACAACTATGCAAAACGTATTCAAATATAATAATAAAAAAAATCTAAAATCACATCATTCGTTGTTGCTATAGAACACACTTTCTAGATTTCCCAACGACATCCTTGCACGGTCTTTACAATTTTCAGGAAACTTGGGACATTAGTATATACTATCAGTTTTTTATCAACAAGCTTATACATTGTTGTACTGTATTGTCGGAGATAAGTCTCCGGCACCCTTAAACTGTTTTTGCGAACTAATATAAGTCTAAACAAGTAAATATTTGAATACAATAAGTATGATTTATAACTCTAACATTTTCTTTTTTCGTTACTAAACAAAGTCTGCGTAATTAACATTTTAATTTTATTTATTTATTATTTTTACTTTTCTAGTACTGGTAGAATGCAATGTTGGTTCTCTCAAATGTTTACGTCGAACAATGGTTTTCCATGTTACCTAAAAAATAGGTCGTGGAAATGAGTCTTCCGATGCTTAAGTAAAAAAAAAAGGATCAATGAGGGTTTTCGACCATAATCTCTCTTATTCTTAAGTCAATAGACATTTAAAAGAATAACAAATGAAAATAAGTAACAATTTATGGACAATAGTTAACGTGCTTGAATTTGGAGTCAAGTGTTCTATTAGTGTGATGTGAGAATAAACAAATACTAGAATAGGTAGGAGGAAATTATTACTCTACCACTAAAGTGTTTATACTGCGTGATGACTTATTTTGCATTAAATGCCTATTACATAATATTAAATATGCGTGATAAAGAGTAGGCTAATAGGTGTGATCTAGGTACAAAAAATATTCAAATGTCACATTTGTTTGCCATGATAAGGAACTAATTAAATCAAATGAATGGTAACAAATGAACTAGAGAGAGTAATAAATAAACTAAATTCATTATTTTATTTCTTATTTACTTGTGGGGCCCAACTATTGTGGTCGGAAATATGAGAAAATAATACTTTTTCTGCTCAGCATAATAATGTTCAGTAAGTTGTCACGTGTTTAAGTATTTTTTGTATCAATAGTATATACAGAGGAAATTTGAATTGTAGTGTTTCATAGTATTACTAAAATATAATATATATATATATAGTAATTTTAGTAAAATTAAAATTACAAATGAGAGAGTAGTGAAAATTATAAATCATAAGCATCAAATTATCTATCATTTTCAACATCTTGAAATCTATTATCTATGTGAAAATAATGTTATTTATAGGATTTGAGTTGATTAAGATATTTTATATAACTTTAGAATACTTATCAAGTTGAAATCACTACTGGAAAAGTGGTTTTTCTCGACAGAACCGTTGGTCGACCGCTAGATGGTGGTCGAGGGAAGCTTATCGTCGTCCGCCTCAATGACGCGGGTGGCTGCCTAGGGGCGGTCGAATAAAGGCTCGATTTTCCCCCCTACCCCGCGTGAAATTCTTGCTCTCATCTCTCTGTTGCTCTTTCTCTCTCTACAATTCTTGGTTCACCTATCACGTCCGAGCCATTTCTTGCCTTCTCTCTCTAAAATATTCCCAATACCTAACCCTAGCACTCACCTAATCAATCCCATACTCGAACCCCATATACCCTCTCTCACCAATAAACCCTAACCCTAATTTGGCGATTTTATATATATCCATATATACATACACTTGGAAGACTTGAATAAGAGGTATTGCTGCTTCAATTGGGGCGATGGATTCTCAAGGGAATAGCCTATACGAAACGGCGTCCCAGCCGGACACCGACAACGATACCTACACCTTCCTCGAATTCAACACGCAGGGCGAGGAGTTGGATTACCCGGAATTTCAGGAGCTCTCTCAGCCAATCCGGTCCTCGGTTTGGCCCACCCCCTCCGACTCCGTGGCGGACGCCGCTGACCGGGCGGATAGGGTTTCCTCCGATAACCTGTCCTCACCGGTCTCCGCTGCCGCTGGGAGTGTCTCGAAAGTGAGGGGCGGAGGTGGTGGGGGGAGTAGTGGGAGTAATCAGGCTGCGGTTGATGCTCTCGCAGCGGGGATGAGCGGGTTGAACTTCAAGGAGACCGGGGATGATGAGAATTTTGATTATGGTAAAGGGGATTTCACCGAGCACGCTTGCTGGTACTGTGGGGGAACACTTCTGGCTCTCATATTGTCAACCATCTGGTAAGTGAAAATTGATGTGGAATTAATTTCATTTCTCTATGCACATATTTTATTTGGATGTTTTGTTGGTTGATAGCTGAGAAGATAGCAACTTATGGAATTCATTAAAAAAAAAGAGAAAAAAAGGAAGCAACTTATTGAATGGTTTAGTATGTGAAGTTGGGTTTTTGCTAGCGTACTGAGTATGGAGGAACTTATTTTGGAATTCTGGGATGGAAAATTTTGAAGAGTGCATCTACAGAAAAAATAATGTGTGAAGCTTAAAACAATTTTTTTTGCTTTGTTATTATTTTAATTATTTTTTTTTAAATTGGGTTTTATACAAGCTTTTTCAATGCTTATGCACTTTGGAATTGTTATGAAATGTTGAATGCTTGCAACGATGTAAACGCATGAACCAGTAGTGAAAAGAAATTATTTGGAAACAGTCTTATAATAGTTTAAAGAAAATTATTATAAGAAACAGCCATTAGGTATAAATACGCATTGCATTAATTGTGAAATAGTGTGGGGCCACCTCTTGGCTGATGATACTGTAAGAAAACTCATTAACAAAAATAGAAAAGACTGCAAAAATGATAAAAAGTCACTGGAAAATTTAAGTTTCCCCCTTCTTTGTGTTGGATATTGGCTCGATATGGATTTTCTTGGTTGCAGTTTGTGCCTCATAATGAGGAAACTAACTTGGCTGAATTGAAGACAGATTGATTTAGTTTTGATTAATGGTATTCTTCTGTATGTGTTCTGCCTATTTCTAAATAAAGTAATTAACTTAATGGATTAGTGCTATTCTTGTTAGTGATTACCACTTTTTCTAAAGTCGATGGATTTTACGTATTTAGTAAAATAATATAGTAGCAAAGTTTACAGCCTTTGCTTACCAATATGCGCTGCTTGGTATATAAACTTCAGGTTCAGTGGCGTTTGTTTGACCTATAGGTACAAGTGGTGATAAACTAGTCTCCTAATATGGTCATTTGAGAATGGATGCAAACAATATGTGCCAATAGTCACAACATGCGGAAGGGGTTTTTCCTTGTGCAAACATTGTGTGCAAGGACTAAAGTATTTTTTGCGGATGGAAGAAATTCTTTATACAGAACAGGGGCAGCAAAAGTTGAAAATGTATTGTCACCTAGAATAAGGTTATTTGTTCAAGACATCCCAACTGTCCCCTAATAATTAATATTTACTAAAAAAAAAAAAAAGAAAAAGAAAATGTAAAGATTTCAAACTTGAAAGTCCTCAATATTGCTTTTCATAGGCTACTTTAGGTTTTCATGGGCTACTTTATGCTGGTTAAAGTTGACCACTTGAAGGGTTGCTGAAGTTATGGTCATTATGACAGTGTCAGTGGAACAATAACCCATCTAGGAAATTGAAAAGAGTGATCTATTGGTGCATTTGGAGTTGTGCCACAAAGTTATTGATGTAGGAGACTACAGTTTTCTGGAATGGCCACTGCTTTAGTTATTAATTTATTTTTACTAATACATATGAATAATCTTGGCCGCGGGAGGCCAATTTGTTATTTGTTCATTTATACAAATATATGGGAAGAACCCAGTTTGGTGTTGCTCTCAAATTGAGTAGTCAATGGTTTTAATTTCCCAAGGAATTTGATTAAATATATAAGAACATTTAAAATATGTCCGTAAAAATTGGGCTGTGTTGAGAATCTTATACTTTTTAAATTGAACCAAAATCGAATAATTGAACTGGAGTTACGGTTGTGTTTTTTTTTTTTAACTAGAAACTATATATATAAATAACAAAGTATTTGGTGATTTTGTTAATCTGATTCTAGTCTTCTTACCTTTTATTCAGGCGATTCAGTAATTTCTATTAAGGGCCTGTTTGGAACTCAAACAAAGAGAAAATCTTAGCAACTTTTGCTTTTTTTTTTGGGTGTTTGTAACTCCTCAAAAGTTGTTAAAAGTTTCTGAAAATTTCTCCAACTTTTTTGCCAAACAACCAAAAGTTTCTAAAATTCCTTCACCTTTTTACCAAACAACTAAATGTTACTAAAAGTTTTTAAAAGTTGCTGAGGATCTCAAATTTGCATAAAAAGTTGCACCTAGCAACTTTTACCCAAAAATTTTCAAAAGTTCCTTAAAATTTTGCTTTCAAATGCACTCTGAGGAATTGAAAAAGTTGGATAAAATTGAATGCTTGAACTGAAAGCTAACTAATCACCCCTACATAAGACCATATAATTTAAATTTGAATGAAGTAGGTAAGCCTCACACTTGTAAATAAACTTAATTTTCCAAGGTATTATCGAATGATAGGTGTTTAAATGACCCGAGCTGAGCCCTGGCTCTGTAAATTTTGTGTTAGAGTTCCATTTATCTATGTGGTGAAAACAAGTAGACTTGCTGAGCTCATGTTCATGAGTGACTAGATCTATTTATGGTGCTACTTGGAAAAGTCTTTCTTCATATCTACAATACTATGTGGGATAAATAGATATAGTTTACTAGTGATGGACAATGTGGCATTTTTTTATTTTTTTTGTGGTGCTTGCTACAAGGGAGGACTCTCACGATGGACAATCTTATCAATGAAGGGTGGATCTTGATAAATCGGTGCTGCTTATGCAAGACAGAGGCAGATTCCATTTACTTGGATGAGGGAACTTTAGCAGTTGACTCCTGACAGTATTGGGATGAATTGGATTTTCATGAGGGATGTAAAAGAGGCATTCAGGAAGTGGTAGGAAGTGGGGATTGGTAGGAGGAGGAGGAGGAGAGTTTGGAGGTTCATCCTTTCTGTCTTACTTGGGTTGTGTGGGGAAAGAAATAGAAGAAACTTCAAAGGTGTAGGGAATTCCTTGTGCAAAGTGAAAAAGTTTATTCTGTTGCTTCTGTGTAGTTGTTTGTCCGGGTCGGAATTACATTCTTTTTTGCACTCTATAGAAACAATGGATATATCCAGATAATGGGATCTTTCTATAAGCCGGATACTCCTTTTGTACTTGGGAGGCATCCCTCGATGCCAATTAATATTACTCTGTTTTACTTATCAAAATAAAAATTTGGAAGAGAATTGCTTCTAAAGTTTGCTTGTTTGGCTTGAAGGCCTTTGTTTATTTTATTTTAGTTTTAGATTTTACGTTGCCTCATCTTATTTTTTGCTCCTTTGTTCACATGTTTCACGGTGAGTGCAATACTTTCATGCATTACTTGGTAATTAGTGTGAGGTTTAAATTTCGTAGGTATGTTGGTGAATGGCTTGGTGTTATAGTTTTTGTGGAGACCTTTTTTTTTACTGTTCCTGACAAAATGTTTTAAGCTTATTATCTTCAAAGACAAATTGTTTTTGACCTTGAGAAATTTTCTGAGTCTGTATGTACTGTTATTGGTTTTCGCAGGTTCGAGCTAAACACAAAGAAGTTTGTCTTCATAAAGATAGTCCTCTGGGGGAAACTATCCTTGAATGTTACAATTGTGGATGCCGAAATGTGTTTCTTCTTGGATTTATCTCTGCCAAGACAGAGAGTGTTGTTGTTCTACTCTGTAGGGAGCCTTGCCTTAGTGTCAATGCATTGAAGGACATGAATTGGGACCTGAGTCAGTGGTGTCCCCTTATTGATGATAGATGTTTTCTGCCGTGGCTTGTTAAGGTTACTATTTTATTTCTCCATGTCATTCCTGTTTTGTCTGTATTGTGTTTGCATTTTCCCTAAGTTGCTAATGTATTGTATTTTGCAGGTCCCATCCGAGCAGGAGCAATTGAGAGCACGCCAAATCAGTGCTCAACAAATAAATAAGGTTGAAGAACTTTGGAAGACCAATCCTGATGCTACCCTCGAAGATCTTGAGAAGCCTGGTGTGGATGATGAACCTCAGTCTGTTGCCTTGAAGTATGAAGATGCCTATCAGGTGCCTAATTTGGCAAAGTAGCTGTGAATTGGTGCAACGCATGTTATTATTGTTTTAACAAAATACTATGGAAGAGTAAACCACGTCTAAATTAGTTTTTTATTAATGACATCTTTGTTGCTGTATTTCCTATTGCAGTATCAAAATGTGTTTGCGCCACTTATCAAGCTTGAAGCTGACTATGATAAAGTATGTGCGGTGGTTTTCAATTTTATTTGGTTTTTCTTCCTTTTCTTTTTATCTTTCTTCTCCTTCTGTCACTTGCTCCCCCAAACCAAAAAAAAACAAAAAAAAGAAAAAACAAAACAAAAAAGAAAATGGTTGTAGTATCTGCCCTTTTGATGCCTTGGTTGTTTTATCTCCCAGTATTTTGTAATTTTTTTATTTTGAACTTGGATAAATTTATTTTATTTCTTGGTAGATGATGAAAGAATCTCAAAGCAAAGACAATGTCACAATACGGTGGGATATTGGTCTCAACAAAAAGCGCATTGCATATTTTGTTTTCCCAAAGGTGCTTCACTATCTTGGTTTTGGTTTTTACTCATATTTTGCAATTTCAATTCCACTTGCATTAATTTTCATTTTCTCTCAGTTCCTAGCATTTTAATTGCATTTAAATTTTGTAAGAATTTGTTGTTATAGGAAGATAATGAGTTGCGTCTTGTACCTGGTGATGAATTGCGGCTACGTTATTCAGGAGATGCGGCTCATCCTGCGTGGCAATCAGTAGGACATGTGGTAAGGATTTTTTTCTTGAGTTCCCTTACATTTTTTATCTGCCTCTTTCATATGTAGTTCTTGATTATTTGTGTAAATTCATAGTGATTTTCGGTTGAGAAATTGTTGAGTGAATACCTCTCTCTCTCTCTCTCTCTCTCTCTCTCTCTCTCTCTCTCTCACAAATCATTCACGAGAAATCCTTTGGATTTGTGTGCATTTTATGGATGATATGATGCGTTAATATTTTTTGCAGATAAAATTAACTGCACAAGAGGAGGTTGCACTTGAGCTTCGTGCCAGTCAGGTAGCTTGATTATAAACTTTGGCGACTTCTTTTTGCTTTGAGTGACTTGGCCTTTATAATTAACATTTTCTGCAGGGAGTGCCCGTTGATGTGAACCATGGCTTTAGTGTTGATTTTGTGTGGAAGAGCACAAGTTTTGATCGGATGCAAGGGGCAATGAAAACGTTTGCTGTCGATGAAACAAGTGTTAGTGGGTGGGTTGCCTGCTTGGCATTGTACTGGTTTTTAGTCAGTTTAAATTTTTGTTGGCTTTCTATAGGGTTCCTTTTTTCCCCCCCTGCCTTCTCGTTCACTGTTAACTACTCTAGTAAGTATTGACGAGAATTGTAATGGCCCCTTTCACACATTTTTCTTTTTGCATCGCTTTCAACCATGATCTTTCTTGCTTTTGCACTTGTTATTCTCTTTTTGTGTTGGGCAATGCATTGGCTGATGTGATGCTTGAGATAAAGTTTGATAAAAAATGGATTTTATTTTCAACAGCAGAGGCTACATGCTTTTGTTTGTGTTTCATTCCTCATCATATTTCTTGTTGCATGAGTTAAATTATTTTCTTTTAAGTTTTTCCTTATCTTTACTTGTTAAAAGGAATCTTTTCTTGCACTGCAAGTTGCATTTTGGGAAGGAACATGCTAAATAATAAATATCCAATGAGAGAACTTCTGTTTATATAATGGCATTGATAAATGAACCTTTAGACTTGTGCAAGTTGGTTTTGTTTGGGTTAAGTCAGATTAAATCATTGGATCACTGCTTGAACACCATCTGCTAAAGACAATAAGAAAAATTATGTGCCTATGAGGTTGGCCATGGCTGGCCTCAATTTAAAGATGTACTAATTTAGTTGAATTATTGGCCTGAACTCAAGTCCTGGGAGCAAGAACAAATTCCTAAGCACCTGTGCAACATTTGAATCATGTAGCCAGAAGAAAACAATATACAATAATTGCGGAAGTTAATAATGCTGAATGCCTCCTCCTGTTGGGCTTGGTTTGGCTAGTCCTTTTACAACTTTGGCAGGTGTGAATTTGGTGATTCTGATTCTATCTAAGGCTTGTCCCAATTAAAGTTGCAATTGCTGCACCTGCTAAATTTTGTGCAAGCAACCTTATTTGTATCACTACTTGGCGACTCTTTGTTTGAGCTCACTTGTTCTTCGCAGTTGTATTCTTAGTAAATAATTTTGTTGAAATTTTTTATGTAGGTACATTTATCACCACTTGTTAGGACATGAGGTTGAGGTCCAGCTCGTCCGCAATGCATTGCCTCGTCGTTTTGGTGCACCTGGCCTACCAGAGCTCAATGCATCTCAAGTAAGTTGTGTTGACTGTATGCTCTTCTGATGTATAATCATTTGAGTACCATGCTCTAATTAATATATATTTATTTTTATCCCTGACACTTGCACCTCAGGCTCTTTTATCATTTTATACGTTTGAATATTCTGAAATATTTTTCTCTAACATGTTTGGTGATGTTCCCATTTTGTTTTAAGCGATCAAAAGAACGTAGAGTGAGAATGAGTGGTTTACATAAATATTAGGGTAAATTACACTTAGCACACCATACTTTACCCAAAATTTCACTTTGCCCTTTTATTTTAAATCATATCACTTTGCCCCTGCACTTTTAGTCCGATTCCATTTTGCCCTTTCCGTCAGTTATTGTTAAAAAAAGGTGACGAAAAATGCCACATGACCATTACATACGTCAGATGTGGCATTTTTTGTCAATAACTTTGATGGACCAAGTGAAACTAGATTAAAAAGTGTTGGGGGTAACGTGTTTCGATTTAAAGTAGGGGTGTGAAGTGTAATTTACCTTAAACACTGTTATTATTTTTCCCAAGAGTGTGTGTATTTAGTTAGAAATTTGTTTGGCTCATAACATGATCAACTAACAAAATACTTCTATTCCACAATTTCCTTTCCTCAATAACTAAGTAATGCAATCAAAGTTGATTAAGCATGAGACCACCTCATCTTCTCTGGCATGTTTAAGAAAACTAGTTGGCGTCTTTCTCTTAAGTTACATAACTTAAGATCAGATGTAGTTTAATATTAAAGAGAACATTTAGATATCGCTTATGCTAACTATTTATGTCCTTTATGGTGGTGTCCAAAACTGTGGAGGCATGCAGATCAATGCCAGAGAGTATTTTTTGGAATAATAGAAGGAATCTGTTAGTTGGAAAGCATTATATTATTGATTTCATGCTTAAGTACATATTTTGGTAGCGCACACTTTGTTTTCTACACTTTATTGGCCACTGAGGCATTATAAAATTTGTATTTTGTATACATACTTTCTCCAACATAATCTTTTATATCATATTTGAGAGAGTGAATTTATCACCAAAATTGTTGTGTCAATGAATGCTATATATTTCATTTCCAAAATTAATGTTGTTTACCTATAGATCTGTTTCTTTGATCAATTTTAAAAATATTACTAATTGATAATGCGTACATAGAAATTGATACCAAGTACTTCATTTAAGTTGAAGACTATGGTGCCTGCCATTCTTATAGCTTAAGCTTGTAAGTCCTCATACAAAAGCTGCTTCGAGAGTATGATTATGGCCTCTGAGATGGACTGGGAACCAAGATTATGGAGTTTGGATTCCAAGTTTTTTAAGAAGCACTATTCGGTTGGTTTTGGGTTTAATACCCTTGGTACCTTATCGTTGCAACTGTTTGCTTTTTGTATGTTTTGAATACATGCAACTTGAAAAAATTGGTAACTTGCTATGGGTGTTAGGTGAAGTGGTCGGTATGGTTATTACTTATCAAAAAAGGGGTGACTGCTCTTATCTTTTCATCTTGGTCATGGGCGAGGCTTTTTTTTGATGAATAATTTTTTTTTTTAAATTAGAAAATATCATTAAGACAATGTGATTATGCCCCAAGCTGTCCCTCCCCATACCATACAATCATGCTCTCAACATTAGTCAAAAAAGATTCCAAGTCTGTGGTTATAGGAGAGCTTAATAAGCATATTCAAGAAGAGACCCTTGATGTGTATTGTTCACATATGGTATTGTATTAATAGATGACACCAAGTCTATGGTTAAACATAAGTTAGAAGTTGGATGCATAGAGTCCAGGGATTTTAGAATAATTGGGATGAAAATATAATATATAAATTGCAATTTCAATAAAATTAAAACTATAAATGAAGGTGTAGTGAAAATTGAGGATCAATAAGTGATCATTTTCGGTATCCTGATTCAATTGTTAGGCAAATAAAGGGATTGAAAGGATATTATCTAGAGAATTCGAAATGGGTGGTTAAAATGGGGAAGTGTGTTGATTATTTTATGTGACCGTAGAATACCCATTAAGTTGAAAGGAAAATTTTATATGACGATTGTAAAGTGAACTATGTTTTATGGTATAGACTCTAGAGCAATGTTTTGAAAACCGAACCGTTCATCGAACCGGAAAAGGGACCGGGTCACGGGTTAGTGGTTCAACCGTCGGGTCAACCGGAATTGAACCGGAGTTGAACCGTGATGTCATAAATATATTTAAATATATAAATAAAATATAAAAATACGTTAGAATTACATAATAATTTTAAAAACTTATATTTTTCACATATTTTTCTATTTTGTTTTATTTTACTAATAAAAAGTGTCAATAAACG
>JAVXUM010000020.1:6178111-6189941 GCA_035590655.1 Pouteria glomerata | reverse complement strand
TATTTGCTTGAACGAAATTGATTAAGTTGAGGAAACCGAAATTGCATACTTTTATAGGTATCATAGGTTTTGTTTGAGGAGCATTTGTGAAATTAGTGAGCAGAAATTAAGGTGAATCGGAGAAAGACTTTCCTTTTTTTGTTTTTGGGTTTTTTTTTGGTTGGGGGGGTTGGTTGGGGATTACTTTATCTATTGATAATCTGCAAATGTTTATTGACCAATTTACTTTTTGCATACTAGAGTAGGTATTAACATGTCATCCAAATGGTTTCCTTTTCCTTTTTGCAGGTTAGATGTATTTCTTGCTCCAGTTTTGTATCAAATGGTTGTGTTGATTTTGTGTTCTTATTTTCTGTTTTTATTGATAGATTTTTGCTGTAAAAAGTGTCCTTCAAAAGCCAATTAGTCTAATTCAAGGTCCACCTGGTACTGGGAAAACTGTGACTTCTGCAGCAATTGTATATCATATGGCCAAACAAGGGCAGGGGCAGGTAAACTCTCCAGCATGTTTTCCAATTATTCAATCTTCTATTTCATTCTGATGGGAGGGGTTAGCTGAAGTTGAATAGTCAACCGCTGCCTAGACCAATGGTCATGGATTTTAGTCATTCCAACCCCCTTCCCCTAATAAATATTACTTATCAATTTTATTTCGTTGCATGCATTTTGTTTTTATGATATGCTCCTGTCAGGTCTTGGTTTGTGCTCCCAGTAATGTGGCTGTTGATCAACTGGCTGAAAAGATCAGTGCCACAGGATTGAAGGTACATACGCTATTTGGTTTATGGTAAACCATACTTCCATCAATGCTAACTTTGGTGGTTTGATCTTATAACGGCATTTGGTTTGTTTGATGCTTCTAATTAGTTCATTTTGGGTATCAACTGCATAATTTCTTTGGCCACTTGCTAACTTTAAAGCTGCAAATGTACTGAGCTAAGCCAACTACTTGGCTATTTGTGCTTTGCGGTTAGCTCAGTGATTTTTTTGGGTGACAATATTGCAATGTTTGTGCTATAGCTCTACTTGCTTGATTTTGAATGAAGATGTGCTTGAGGATCTGCTTGGCTTGGTTTTCTCTAGAATGAAAAAAGGAGTGAAAATGTGTGTCGGAAAGAGTGTGTAAGCAGAATGGTGAGAGTGTGGACCTCCTCTTGTTGCGTTTTTTCGGTTTTTTTTTTTTTTTTAAATTCCAAGTCACAAGATTTTCAATTTGTTTGTACAGACAGATTTCTAAGATAAATTTTGGGATTTTACGTGTTTGCATCATTTTTCCAATATGTAGAGCGTGGAAATGATTTCTTAGTATTTTGATATTTATACATATTTCGTTAAAAGGGCTATCTAGTGCACAAGGATCCTATATTACAGGGTTTGGGGAGGGTCAATGTGGGCAGTCTTTTCTTCGCAAGCAGAGAGGTTGATTTCAAGGTTTAAATCCTCAATCCCCATGTTGCAATAGATTGCAAGCATAGAGGTTGGTTCCAGGTTCAAACTCTTGACTTCCAAGTTGCAATGGAACAACTTTACCATAGCTCCAAGCTTAATATAGTAGACCAAAGAGTATAATGCATATTTCGTTGAAAATATATATTTATTGGTTGCCACATCTCATTACCATCTTTTCCTAAGGCTTAGTTTGGTAAACTAAAGAGTTGCCAACTTTTTTCTTGCTACTTTTTCATCTTCTGGGAATGTTTGGTGTGAGGTAAAAATTTTGGGGGTGAAAGATTACAAGGGTAATTGTTACCCCTGTAATAGTTAAGGGAGTAACGAGTTCATGATATTTATATTTGGATTGAGAGTAAATATTACCCAATAATAATTATATTATGTTTAGAATGCTGAGAGAGAACGTTACTTGAGAAAGAAGAGTAAAAGAATGTTTTACGGGATAATCAGAAAATGTTATAATTTTTCCATTACTCCCTGTTGCTAACCTCATCCCACTAGTAACAATTTACCCCAGCATAATTGTTACTCCATCTTTCAAACTTATGTAATGACGGAGTGCAAAAATTATCCTAGTAAAATTTACCCCGTGTTACCTGCAAAACAATCTATACTTCTCTTTTTCCCCCTTCAAAGTTTGATTTTATATCTTTGTTTGGTAGATTTTAGGCATCTTATTCACATTTAAAAAAAAGAAAAAAGAAAAAAAGCTTAAAATTAGAAAAAATCACATACGGATTAAAAAAACAGCCTTTTCTTTTTTTAACCCGCAAGTGGGTTCTCCTTTTTTTAAGCATATGTGCTTAAAAGCTACCAAAAGGAAAAAGAAAAAAATCAAATTTTGGTGGAAAAAGTTCATATATTAAAAAAAAAAAAAATTGGACTTCTTGTTACCAAATTAAGCTTATGTTTTTCTAAACATTGCCTTGCTGGCGTGGCCATATCCATCAATAGTTCTTAACTTCTAGCTTTTTTGGCTTTCTTTCCGTGGTTGAACTTGTGGTCTTTTAGTTGGGAAATTCTCTCTCTTTTTTTTTGGTAATTGAATTCTCTTTCCATTTAACAAGTTGGTTATTTAATTCTTTCCTTAACACGAGGATAAATGATGATAAGGCTAGACTAGAAATAAGCAAGAATTGTTGTTGGGCAGACGTCGTGTAGGTTCCTTATTATTTGTTTCTTCATTGTCCATTGATCTGAGAATTATTTATTTATTTATTTTTTCATAAATAAACCAGGTTGTTAGGCTCTGTGCAAAATCAAGGGAAGCTGTAAGTTCTCCTGTTGAGCATTTAACCCTTCATTACCAGGTCCGTTTTGTTAATTGTTTAAATATTTTATAGCATATTTACTTATTTCTTTCTTTTATTGAAAGAAAAAAAAAATAGCTGTGTTGCAACTATTATGTCACCTACGTTCTTTTACTGCAGGTCCGGCATCTTGACACATCTGAAAAGAGTGAACTTCACAAGTTACAGCAACTGAAAGATGAGCAAGGTGAGACTTGACGTTGGTCTCAGGGTTCTCCATTAACTTGTGTTTGTGAGGTTTGCTATTCTTTGCTTGGATGGTGGGGACTTATTAATGGGATCACATTGTTTCTGGTTATTTATTGCTGTATACAACTATAATGGTTTAGTTCAGTGATAAAATCTTTATCAATTTAAGTAAAGCCTACCAGTTCGAAGTTTGAACCCCCTTAACATTAGCCGGCTCCTAGTTCTGGTGGAGTGGATTAGAAGCTCTAGGGGTTGGTTCCATCCTATGAAGCACGAACACATCTAGAGTGATTGTGCACTTGTGTACTTGCGTTGTGTTGGTGTCGGACACCGACACTCATTGCCTGCACATGTGGGATACTTGTTTGAACATGTCCTGTTATTTTTGATGTTTTCAAGAATTGGACACTTTGGATTGGGGTTGCAAATGAGCCCAGCCAAGTATTAGCATGTCCGTGCTTGTTTGTTAAGTTTATTAGCCAGGCCGAGCCATGCTTTGTATGGGCTCGAAATATTGTGTTCAAGCTTGTTTATTAGGTTTATTGGTAAGCTTGAGTCAAGCATGCTCGTGAGCCTCTAATTGAATTTGTTTACTAGCTTGTTAATGAACAAACTTAATAAGAAAATAAGTTTTTTTAATAAACGAACAATAGGTTTTTCTAGCTTAACAAAGAAGTTTTAAATTAGCGAATGACTTTTAACTAATCTGAGTTATGAATAAAAAAAACTAAGTTGTTAAAATCTTATAAGCAATCTTAGTTAATCTTATTATAAATATTTTCACGAATGCTCAGAAGGAACATTTTTACGAGCTATAAACAAGTATGTTCGCGAGTGGCTTGTTTAATGTTTCGTTCGTTTGCAACATTGTTTTAGGCTCTTGGGGAAACATGATGTGTCCATCTCTTAGACATACATGAAACACATTATAATTTTGGAAAAAAAAAAAAAACTCAGAACTACATGATTTAGATTAAATTAATAGAAATTTGTATTTATTAATTCCTTATCCTTAAAACTTTTTAATTTAAGAATTTTTAAGACCTAGAGTAAATTAAAAATTCTAGTGAAAGATAAAATGTATTTTTAATATAAAATAAGTATGTAGTCTATGTTTATTCATGTGCACATGTAAAAAAAAATATAATTTTATTCCTTAATTTATCCCTTCCGTGTCGTGTTTTGATATATTTTTTAAAATGAATGTATTTACGTGTCTATGTCCTTTGGTGTACATGTTACGTTTCTGTATTCGGCCTTCTTAGGTCCAACCAAAGATGGGGATACCTCTCGTACCAAAAAAAAATGGCCAATTTGGCTTAAGCATGCTAACTATCATTATCCAGTTTGCATCACTTGTATGCTTTCATGCTTGGGAAGTAAGTTCAAGGGGTTAACTAATGCTCTTATTTAATGTGGAGCTGATAGTTTAACAAGGATTTAGGAAAAAATTATAGCCATCTGGAGACGATAGTGTTAATCAACTAAAAGTTTGGTTTGTGCTTTCTACCATGGTTAAGTTTATTGGCTTCTGTCGGGGGTTATTTTGTCCTTTCAAGATCTTATAATTCCTGTTGCCTTCATATATATCTACTCTGATCTAGAATTTCTGAATATTGGTGTCTTTAATCAGCAATTAGTCTCCTTGGCTGTCTGCTAGGTGACCTATCTGTATGCCAGGTAACACATTAGTTGCCAGCTCATACTTTTTGCATTGTGGTGTGAAATTTGCAAGAACTTAAATGATTCAACCTTTAGAAAATGATAAGTTGCCAGCTCATATTTAATATCACTTGGATCCAGTGCCTTGTATTTGTTCAAGAATGAACCAGACACGGTCTGCAATTTTGTATCTAACTGAATAAAAATAAAAAAATTTTTTTTTGCCTGTGAGAATTGCAGTTTATGAATGGTTTTAGGAGGGAGGTGAACCGATTGTTTGGCCACATTTTGAGGCACGTCAGTTTTCACTAGTCCCTTTCGGTTGACTGGCTTTCTGAAACAGATCTGATGGCTTCAATAAACAAGTTGTAGATTGAGTTTCACTGAATTATGTTTTGATTCCTAATTTCTTAATGTCTTAGATGATGCTTGTTAAAGAATTAAAAAAACATCTTGTCATGTTCAACTTCTAAATTTAACGGGGATAATTGAACCTTCGAAAGTTCTGTCATGATCTGGATTTTTGCATAATGGAGATTTCCTTTCTACAGGAGAATTATCAAGCAGTGATGAGAAAAAATATAAAGCTCTGAAGCGGGCAACGGAAAGGGAGATATCTCAGAGTGCTGATGTCATTTGTTGTACATGTGTTGGTGCTGCTGATCCTCGACTCTCTAATTTTAGATACCGCCAGGTTGGTTGTGGAGTGTATACAATGAATAAAGGAATGCATAGCTTTTCAACTGTGGTTACACATATTTTACCTGTTTATAGGTCCTTATTGACGAGTCTACTCAAGCGACAGAGCCTGAGTGTCTTATTCCCTTGGTTCTTGGAGCAAAGCAGGTAGTTGCCAAATTTGTTCTTTACTTGCTAATCTTCCAGTCTTATTGTTCTGCTTTTTCTCTAATGTAGCTTTCTCTTTTAGGTTGTTCTTGTTGGCGACCATTGCCAACTGGGCCCGGTCATAATGTGCAAGAAAGCAGCACGTGCAGGTCTAGCCCAGTCTTTATTTGAACGCCTAGTGCTACTTGGTGTAAAGCCTATTAGATTGCAGGTGATAGTTCTGCTGCAGCTTTTGTGCAAATATTTGTGCATGACTACATGTATATGCATATCCTATGTGAAGGAACTTCCTTTGTCTGTGTACATTTCATTCATATCTCATTGGGTAGCCTGCTTTGTGACGTGGGAAGTTACTGCCTTCTGTATTGTCTTTTGTGATAAAGTTTAACTCCCTTTACAAGTACATTTGAGAGTGTTGGGATGAATTTTTCATGATTTTCTTTAGGCTTTGTTTTTGTTGTGCATCAGTTTCCGTATTGGAGCCAAGGTCCAGTTTTCATCAAGTGATATAGGACTTCTATGTTCAGTTTTTTTTAGTGGCGTAAGCATGGGTGGTGGCTGGTGTTGGGAGCATTAAATACTGACATACCTGCTTGTTTCTTTTCTAGTTTTGAGTATACCATTGAACACGATGTATTTCTTTTGCTTCTTAGTATATATTTTTCATTAGCAATTGTTGCTGACTCGCTTTTGATTTTTTTTTTTTTTTAAAACAAAAAATCTTATGACATTTGGTCTTTTTCATATGATTGATGATGTCCCTTGGCTTGGTTTTTCTAACGTGCATGGCCAAGTGTCTTTTTTGATGTCAAGGGCCTAGTGCAAAGGGATTTACCTTGTTCTTTTGGTTGTTGTTGTACCTCTAACGACTCTGTATTATTAAACATGTGCTGCTTCTTAAAAGATGTGGCAGCATTGACATCTCATGGTTATACTCTTTGATTCCAGGTTCAATACCGTATGCATCCAGCCCTATCAGAATTCCCTTCTAACAGCTTTTATGAAGGTACACTTCAAAATGGGGTGACTGTCAATGAAAGACAATCATCAGGCATTGATTTTCCTTGGCCTGTGCCAAACCGTCCAATGTTCTTTTATGTTCAGGTATAATGATTTCTCTTAGAAACTTCTGTATTGCAATCAATTATCTTTAACATAATGAACATCAACCAAATGCCTATTCACCCCTGCGGCAAGTACTGGAGGCTATACTCATTTCTTCTCTTGGAAACATTTTGAACATGAAGTGAAAACATTGAAGCAAGCACACTTCAGGTCAATTTTTAAAAAATTTGGTGGACGTGGGGTCCGATTGATTTTTAATAATTTTAAGAGATATTTGCTGAAGAGCAGCTAAGCTTGGCTTTGTTATTTTGTATCCTTTGTAATCGCTTTCCACCTTCAAAATTTAAAATTTGCATTGAACCGGCATTTTTGTTTTTGTAGATGGGGCAAGAGGAAATAAGTGCCAGCGGAACATCCTATCTAAACCGGACTGAGGCTTCAAATGTTGAAAAAATTGTGACGACCTTTTTAAGGAGTGGTGTGGTTCCTAGTCAGGTGTGCTATTTACCTTCTTAGTGTCTTGTTGCTGTTGCTGGATTTATTCTCTGATGCTATTCCCGTTTAACATCTTACAGATTGGGGTTATTACGCCATATGAAGGACAACGAGCATATATTGTCAACTATATGTCGAGAAATGGTGCACTCAGGCAGCAACTTTACAAAGAAATTGAGGTACAGTTTCCATTTGACTTGTCAGATAAAGATCCTGGGCTGAGAAGTGTGAATGCTACTATTGATGTTTTTTTTTTCAGGTTGCAAGTGTTGATTCATTCCAAGGAAGGGAGAAAGATTACATAATTTTGTCTTGTGTGAGGAGCAATGAGCATCAGGTTGGTTGATATGTTTTGGACTGTCTGCCTCTTTGTTTAATGCTTGTGAATTTTTCCTAATTTTTTAATATGCAAAATTTTAAGATAAAATTGCTTGTTTTTAGCTTTATTTTATTTTTTCCTATACCAGTTACCTTTCGTTTTTTTTAGCTTACTTAACATTTAAGCTTACATATAATATACCTTGTTTTCTAATAGACGACAATCACTTGACGCTTGATAGCTTCTTGTTTTCAGCTTGATTTTTCCCTTCTAGCAGTTACTTGTTTTCGGATTTGTCTTTTGTTTATTAACATCCAAACGATCATTGTTTTAGCTTACTTAACATTTAAGCTTACATATAATGTATCTCGTTTTCTCATATACGACAAGAACTTGATGCTATAGCTCTCTTTTATACCCAGGGCATTGGATTTCTTAATGATCCACGGAGGCTTAATGTTGCGCTCACCCGTGCCCGTTATGGTATTGTCATCTTGGGCAACCCTAAAGTTCTAAGCAAACAACCACTGTGGAATGGCTTGTTGACGTACTACAAGGTATTCGCATTTCTTGATCACTGTAATGTGGTTTATGGGTTACATTGCAAAGGTACACAGTCCTACTAGCCTAAGCTGAATTGTGTTTTGGATATTAACACTGGCCAACTGATACTGGTATTTGGCTTTATTCTTGGGTATTGACAATGGGGCTTGAAATGGTGACTGATTAACTCATCCTAGCTACCTTCATGTTTTAGGAGGCTGTAAAAATGATCATGTTAGAGTTGGCATCGTGGTTTCTGAAATATATATCCCTTCTCCTAACTATTAACTGGCGCTTCCCTTCCTCTCTCTCTCTCTCCCCCCTCTTCTTTTTCTTTTCTTCTTATTCTGGGATCTGTTTCTTAGGAACATGAGTGCTTGGTCGAGGGGCCTTTGAATAACCTAAAGCAGAGTATGGTTCAATTCCAAAAGCCTAAAAAGGTATGGCATTGAGTGAATATCTTCTTATCTAATTTATCTTATGTTAGTATACCATTGTGAATCATGTTGAGAGGATGATTAATTTATGGTTGGTATGGGCAGATCTACAATGACCGCAGACTTTTCTTTGGTGGTGGACGTGGAATTGTACTTGATACATTGGGGTCTGTTGCCTCATCAAGTCCAAATTCTGATAGACGAAATGGCCGTTCTAGGGGTATGTTAAATGCCGGTGTACTGGATTCTTTTTTAACTATCTGTAAAATTCTTGAGATGGGACATAGCTGTTCCCAGAGCCCCAAGGATCTTCCCATTTCTAACACTATTATTACAGCATATAGATGTCTGTATGCTCTCTATTATCTTCACTGAGCTTCTGTTTTATTAGTCGGTTCTACCAATTGCTCGTGAGTGATGACATGATCTTTTGGCAAACAGGTTCATATATGCCATCTGGCCCACCCAATGGTACCCATAAGCCTGGGATACATTCTACTGGTTATCCAATGCCTCGTCCTCTACCACCATATCATGGTCCCCCCCCTTCGCAACCTTATGCTATTCCAACCCGTGGAGCTGTTCATGGACCTGTTGGAGCTGTTCCTCATGTTCCTCAACCTGGAAACCGTGGTTTTGGGGTTGGCCGTGTTACCAGCGGTACTCCTATTGGCAGTCATCTTCCCCACCAGCAAGGCTCCCATCAACCTATTGGAAATCTTGGATCCACTTTCAACTTTCCGCCTCTGGAGAATCAGAACAGCCAGCCATCTGTTGGTGGACCATTATCTCAGCCTGGATTTGTTTCTAATGTTCGTACTGTTTAATTATTCTGGTTGTTTCATTTGTATGTACCTTTACCCCCTTCATTTTCATGGTTGAGTAATGAGGTTATTTTTTGTATGCCACAGGTGACGGTTCAAGGACCAAGCCAAACATTTCGTGATAGTTTCTCTATGGGAGGCATGTCTCAGGTATCTGATTTTGTGAATGCCCGCATTGTTTCTATGATTGGTGGTTTTTGGCTTTTAGAAACTTAATTTCAACCTCAAAACAGGAATTCTTGGGTGATGATTTCAAAAGCCAGGGGTCGCATGTTCCATATAATGTTTCCGACTTCTCTACACAGGTAAAAGTCATTGGTAACTTAAGCACTCACATGCATTAAACCCATAGCTATGAAGCAATTTAGTGTGCAGAATATTCAATACAGATGTTCATGGTAGTTGGAACTGTAGGGCATGTCTCCTAGTTTGTCTTTTCCTTCTTGAAATAACTTTTCTAGGATTTACCCATTTGGAAAGAATATTGTATTATTCCTTGATTAAATGAATGATGCATCAACAATTTTGAATGTTGACTTGTATTGCAGGCTTCTCAGAGTGGATATGGTGTCGATTATGCTACACAGGGAGCACAAGCTGGATTCCCAGGAAGCTTTCTCAACCAGAATTCTCAGGCTGGATATTCTCACTTTGGCACAGGCAATGATTTCATGACTCAGGTTTGTTTGTTTGTTTATATTTATTTATAATCTTGGGAGTATTTTATATATATGTACAATTTTTTGGGGGGTGGGGGTGGGGTTGCTAGATTCCTCAACTCTGATTTAGAAAATGGAAAAGAAATAAATGTAACTAAACTATTTGAAGAAGTTAAAAGCAAAAGAGCATCAGTGCAATAGTATTCTGATCCTGGGTATATACATATATGACATCTCAAAGGGATAGTTCTATTCTCTTTTGATTTTACCACTTTGTTTTTTTTTTCTTTGTTATTTTGGTTTGGGTCTCACCCCATTGAATTGTTCCAACAGGATTATGTGGCTCATGGGTCCCAGGGTCTGTTTACACAGGTTGGATTCAATGATCCATCACAAGATGATGCTTCCCAGAGCCATTTCGGTGTGACCAATGCCAGCCCACTTCAATCTCAGGTTTCGTCTTTTCCTATTTTCTGGTTGATGGAAAAATTAGGTAGATTTAACTATCAAATTGGCGAAATGTAAATGGTATACTCCACCAAGTGATTTGTTCTGGTCTCCATAATTTCAGTCCTTTGCCTTCTTCTACCAGTTTTATTTTATTTTATTTTTTTTGTTATAATGCTGGGATGGGAGGACTGGAATTGTTGCCTGATGTTTTGCATGTGTTAAATTTGTGACACTGTTTTGTTTTGTTGGTGAATCACTCTGGTCGTCTCAGCATGTGATGAGATTTTTGCTTGTTTTGCAGGGTTTGATGAATCCTTTATACTCTCAGCCTTTTGCCCACTACAATACACAGCCAATGAACTTGCAAGCTACACAGCAGCATTCGCAGCAGGGCCAGAGTTCCCAAAATCAGAAATCGCACTACAATGGTTGAGGAGGGATCAGGGACCTTTATATATGTGATGGGTTATACAGTCTTTGCGTCTAGCAACTTGTTTTGTGCTGTCTTGTGTGCCCGTTTTTCTGCCTTCATATGCTGAAAGGTTTGCCAATAATCGAGGCCCAAGCATTATTGCTGTGATAGCAACAACATCCATTAAAGGACAATTCTTAATGATTGGAATCTTAAAGTTTTGAGTTGGGAAGAAGGCACGCATGGGTCTCGGAGCAGACACGAGGCAGCACATTTCAGAGCTGTGAAAGAAAGGATAACCCCAAATTATCTTCTTAAAGTTTTGTATTGTTTTGGAGAAGGTAATATTGATCATGGGAGAGAGATTACATGGCGCGGTTTTGTCAGAAGGGTTTGGTTACTAAGAAGAAGACCCCACTGCTTGGGAATAGAAGTCCATTGTTTACAGACACGCATGACAGGAGTTAACACTGTAATATCTGTACAGCATGGTTGGGGGAAGTCACCTTGCCCTTTTCAGATATTCCTTGCATGTAATTACACTCTTTATCTTTAGTTTGAAGAAGAGAAGATGTTAATGGGTGTTCCGGGTTTTGAGCCATTGCTACCCTTGTGGACAGTCTAGATGTTAGGTATATATGAAAGTGTGATATTGTTACTGGGTTTGAGCTAAATTAGGTTGCTTTGGAATCCCTTATTTTGTGTCCGTGTTTTGTTTGGCAATTAAAAGCTTCGTAGATCCAGTGACTGACATGAATGTTAAAACATGTGTAATTACCTGAATTGGTATGTTGCATCTCTTCTCTCTCTCTGTGTGTGTGTTTGTGTACTGTAATTGGTCTAATTCTTCTATAGTTTTGGTATTTATTTATTTATTTTTCACACTAAACGAGAACACATACAATAGACTTGCAATGTCAAATGTAACCCTTCGACGGTAGCTATTGTCTGCGCATATGTTGTTTTTGGTGAGGCGGGGGGGGGGAGGGGGGAGAAGATTGTTCAGTGTTGTGGGGTTAGGGTGTGCAAAAATTAATTAAACCTATTTAGCCGATCAAATTAGATCCAAATGATTCGATGATTTCGATTAATACGGTTCAGTTTATTTTTTATTTTATTCAACTTACGATTTTCAATTAGTTTGGAAAATTTTATGAATGAATTGAC
>JAVXUM010000020.1:6133078-6153861 GCA_035590655.1 Pouteria glomerata | reverse complement strand
CGAGTGTTCTAACTATTTTATGTGGCCCCGGGGAGCCTAGTCCCTAGAGTATAGGTTAGGTTTGATACCATTGTCGGAGTGACTTAACAGTTTACACCTATGGTTCAAGGAACTCACGGAGTACAAAGATAATTAGCAGGACTGGAAGTTTTTATCCTACATCTTGAAGTGATTTTTGTATCACCCTCTTTTGGGTGCCTCTTTTGGTTGGACACCATTTGGAAACTTAAAAGCAAGTCCCTAAATAATCTTCCTTTTCTTTGGAATATTTGTGCTGGAGTGTGTAGTCATCAAAAACTAAGGTGTGAACTATGATGTCCATAATATGGCACAAGTTATAGTGTTAATAATGCAATAGGTATTGCTAATGTCTGACTTTTCTTGGGTTTTTAAAACATCATCCACTACACAAAAGGATAGAGTATCCAAGGTTGTTAAGATCTCGATTTAAATTTTAAAATCTTATGATTTTATGATTTGGGGTGAGAAAACTTGTTGCATCGCATAAAAAATCTTAATGGAGGTAAAATAAGTAAAATCTTGATTTTGGAATGTGAAGATTACCGATTTTAAAGATTGAGGGGGTGTTGTGTAATTTTTTCAGACAAAAGACTTTTATGGTTTTTTTGTTTTCAAGTGATAGACCACAAGTGTTTCACTTGTTACTTTTTCTAATATATTTTTTTGATTATGTAACATTACTCTTTCCTATGCTATACTAATTTAGGATCATATGCATTGTTCCAACGAATTGACTATTAGATAAGATGGAAGGCAAGAGACCTATAAAAAAATGTTGTAAATAAATTTCTAATCCTACAAAATTAAGCTAAACTGAAGTTACTTAATTAAGCCACACTAAACACTTTGAATGTCTTAATTGTATAGTTGGGTTAAAGGCAGTATAAAATCGGACAAAATCCTTTGTGAGCTTTATTGAGGATTCATTTGATGTGGCTGGGTTTTTGTGCATGGCGTTTTCTTGATATTTGGTTTTGCTTTCTTCTTCTCTTATTAATAAAATTATTTATTTATCAAAAATAGGAAGCTCTAAATGAAGAAATTGTAGTATAATAGATTACGTTTTCATGTGATAGGCCGTAGGTAAAATCTTATGATTTTATGATTTGATTTTTTTAGATCCTCTACCAATTTTAGGTAAAATCTCAATTTTAACAACCTTGGTACTACATATGCTTTAGTCCATCACATATGACACATAAGGTGCATGAACATGTTTGTTTTGCCAATTTAGTAAAAGCAAGTTTTAATATTTTTTTTTCTTGGTTAACTTTCTTGTTTAAAGGAAATTAGAATTGCTAGTAGCACATATTGGTGCTCTTTTCTTTCTTTTGCGTCATCTGCCAGAAAGTTTCTCCACACCATAGTCCTTGGTATATGAGATTTTTATTTCCTTCTACTTCATTGAAGCCACTATTGCCTCCTCTTCTTGTTCCACTTCTGAGTGTTTGATATAAATGATTTTATTTTATTTTTTCTCTCTTAATTTGGGACATAAGGAGTCTTATTGATTATTTATTTGTTGTCTCATTTGAAAAGTGGAGTTTATAAGAATTTAAGGTTATCTCATTTGCACAGTAAATCACATGATGAGATGAAATCAATATGATGAGGAGACCTTTAAGTATGAATAGACATGATAAAAGGGGGATTTAAAAGAATAAATCACTTCGACTCCATGAAATAGGAAACAGTTGAAAAAGTTAGAAAATGATATATAGTGGAACTCAACTAGATGCCGCCTCATTCTGCAGTTTTTAGTTTTTATTGGTTTTTACTATTAAGTCTACATAGTCAGCTCTTTTCAAGTCTCTTTTATACATTAATTTAAGTCTTTGTGATATGTTCTGCTCCTTTTAAATTCTCATTCTGCTCGTGAATCTTTTCTTTTCCTAGAAACTTTTAACCTTCACTGCTAGAATCACTTTCTTTGTTTGTGGGATTTCAATCTCTGAGAATAATTACTATTAACTTATTATCTGTTACAAAATGAATGCTCCAATTAAAAACTAGTTTTTGAGATCCTGTTTGATCTTTGTTTTTAAAGGTGAGAGGTCAAATTAGTTTACTTTGCGGGAGCAGTATTGTCTTTGGATTGTCTGACTATCCAATTTCAGAATTTGAGGTTGTTGCAGAAGAACTTTTGATGAGTGATTCCAGCATAAAGGTTTGCATTTTACTTCTAAAATATGAAATCTTAATTTAGGATCTGTTTCATGTATTTGTATCTGATTATTTTGGTTTTTCTTTAACATCTGAGCTAGATATAACTGAATGGTGAATGGTATGGATGTACTCCTGAATCAGTAGGTATACTGCTTGAAAGTTAGTACCCACTGTTTTATTTTCCATTGAGTTTTCTTTTCTTGTCCACTATAAGTTTTAAATTTTTGGTTGTACGATGGCCTTTAGAATGTAAGACAAATAGAGTAATCTGTAGCTTTTAGGATGCCCTTAAGCATGAGCAGAGCTAATGAAGGCCAGAGGGGGCATGTGCCCATCCTCTACCCAAAAAAAAAAAAAAAAAAAAATTATTAGCTATTTTTTCCTGCTTTTTATTTTTTGTTAATATTATTTTTAGTGCTCAATTGTGCCCACCCAAGAAAAGAAAAAAATTTAGCTTAATATCAATTGTGCCCATCCAATGAAAGAAACAAATTTTAGTTCAATGTACACCAATACAATTGTATCTAACTCATCCAATACAACTAAAAAAAAAAAATACCTATCACTTTCTCTCATTCTCTCTATACGCTATTAAGATTTAAACTATTTATATGTCTTATATCTTGTTTGGTTACAAAAAAGGCTAGATTTTTTTTTTGGTAATTGTTTTTAGTCTTATATGATTTTTTATTAAAATTTATTTATTTTTTCAGAAATTGTAGCTTTTATTTGTGTTAATCGCATTTCTTAAAAAAAAAAAAAAATGAACAATTCACATCCGTTTGGGTAAAAACTAGTAAAAAGTGAAAAAAAAAAAAAGTTTTTCGTTACTTTTTTACCCAAACAAAAAGTTTCTACCTAATTTTTTTTTTTGGAATGCGATTAATATACTTAAAATGTATGACTTTTAAAAAGAGATAAACTTTGATGAAAAAAATTCATATAAGGCAAAAAAAACGCAAGAAGCCTTTTTTTTTTTTTTAACTGAAAGAGAATTTATAATTAGCGCCCACCCATGTATGGAATACTGGCTCTGCCCTTGCCCTTAAGGGACATCGCGGAAGCTTGGGCTGTCTTCCCTGAATGAAGAAATTACCTTGGCTGTTATCCTCTCAGTTCTACGAAGTTGTTTGCCAACTCTTCTATTGATGATTTAAGAAAGTTGTTTTCCAACTTTTCTATGTTTTCTCTAATATAGCCCTTTTTTTCACATGAAGTTTTATGGTTCATTGAGACTGTCCTACAAAGTTGTTTGCCAACTGTTGTATTGATACTCTAATATTGCTCACTTCTTCAAACGAAGGTTTATGGTGCATTTAGAGTATCTGTCAAAATGTTACTGATGTGGAACTCCAGAATCCAAATCGATGGTGGTGCAACTGTTACTACTTCCATCTTTGAAGTTCGAAATCTTGTGGTTCTTACGGTATGCCCGTTGGAAGTCATCTATGTATTTTTGGTGCAATCAGTGATTGAGACTTCATTGTAGTTCCTTGTCTTTGGCAGGAAAATTCAGTCATCAGTTCAAACAAAAACCTGGCTGTCTATGGTCAGGGACTGCTGGAGTTGACCGGTTATGGTGATGCAATTAAAAGCCAGCGACTTTCATTGTCACTATTTTATAACATTACTGTAAGATATTTAATTTCCCATGTCCTATTATTGCTTTTTTGCATGCTTAATTATGAGGTTTTTGAATAGATTCTTGTTTGCATTCAGTTATGGGTATACTTCGTCTTTGATGAAGAAAACATCTTTGTTATGTAGTGCTGGTTGTTATCCTAGAAATACTAACACCTGAATAAACCACTGATGTAGCGTTTTTATTCTTCTATGTTTTTTTATTGTTACAATTGAGAATTTCTGTTCATGCAAAAAAGAAGAAGTAGCTGGTATGCAACTCGTGCTTCTTTGGAATTGGTTGAAAGCTTTCTGATATGTCCTTTGGTGAATATGTTCCCAGTGCCCATCAAGACTGAACCTGTGAATTGTGATTTCCTTTGAATTGGTTTATGCTAGTCTAGTTTAATATATATATATATATTTCCTTATCAATTTTGTCATATTTGTGTTGCCCTTTCATTTTATGTAGTATTAAATATCTCTAAGCTCTGTTGACAGGTTGGGCCTGGTTCTCTACTTCAAGCTCCGTTGGATGACGATAGTAGTAAGAGCATGTGAGTTTGAAAGTTGGTTTATTTTTCAGTAATGCCAATTGTTCTATTCATTTAGTGTCAGAATTTTTTCTCTGCAAATTGACTTTTCCCTCTCTTATTAGGGTAACCAAATTGCGTTGTGAGAGTCCATCATGCCCAATAGACTTAATAACTCCACCTGACGACTGCCATGTCAATTACACACTGTCATTTTCACTGCAAGTAAGATGCAACTTTTATAGTTCATAAACTGCCAATGGTTTCTTCCTGTTTTTGCATACATTTGGGATTTCTATCTAATGATTTATGATTCTTATTAGACGGAAAACAGCCTTGATTGGAGTTTTTACCGTTTTGATAGCTATTGAAACCCTGTATCGATGGAAGGGTTTATGAATTGGAGCAGAATGTAAAACAAGATTATATTGCTCCTGAAAATAACAGCAATTTAAAAGCCTATACCAAAACCCTGTACCATAGGGCAGGGTTATGAATTGGAGTTGAATGAACAACTAGATTATGCTACTCCTGAAAATAACAGAAATTGAGAAGCCTGGACCATGTGGCAGGGTCATGAATGGGAGAGAAGCATAGATTCAATGATTCACGTTCCACTAGCCAAGAACATGATGATATGTCCTGCAAACTCATTATCATATCCACGCATTACTGCCATTTTTTGAATTAGCTAGACTGTTCCGCACTGCTTATCTTTAGTTGCAATAGTGTAACAATGTAAGGTATTAGGTTGCTTCTTGAGGACACCTTTCTCAAAAGTTTCAAAAGTTTTAAGTATATTACTGGTAATGATGAATTTTCAAGCTTCAGCTGTGCTCTTGGGCAATGATTTTCGCAGACCTTATATCATTGGATTTCTCGTTATTCACCACTTGCTAAATATTTGCACTGAGAGGAAGTTTGATTTTTTTTCTTTCCTTTTTTTTTTTTTAATGATTCTTTGCTTTGTCTAAGGGGCTGTGACATGATCAAAAAAACAATATCAAACTTCTTGAACCAAGGTGCCTGTCTTGGAGATTGGGAATTTGTGATAGCTGAATCGAGTTTCTTGTTTCCATTTTTAATAAATTAAAAGGAAATGCCAAATTAAGAACATAATGAGATGCTCTACTTGTTCCAAGTTTGGCTATGTAGTGTGCTCGACTTGTGAAACCTGTGTGTCCGTGGAGGTAGCCCTGACAATTCAACCTTATGTTTCTGGATTCGGATGCTTGAAGTTCTCAAGAAATGCTCAATGCCTGTCACTCTTCTTTATTGTGTATTGTAAGTTATTTTCGGGAGTCAATTTGTTTACTGCAACCCAAAGGTTGTGGTTACATTCTTGTCATGAATGTGTACCATTCCGGACAGATCCAATTCAACTCTGGATCCTTTGCTTATAGTTGTGGTGAATCTGGGATCCTTTCTGATTTCTAATGAGTTACCACAAAAAATGCAATTCTTTGACAGCAGCTGAGTGACAGGAGCAGAAGGATCAGAAGTCCTTGTTTGCTCCTGTTTAAGCTTCCGGTTGATGGATTAGATATGCTCAGTGAACTAAATTTTCATTTCATGGTTTAACTTTTGCAGATTTGCCGTGTTGAGGATATTCTTGTGAATGGCCTCATTAAGGGAAGCGTTATTCATATTCACAGGGCAAGGACTGTCATTGTTGATGCTGGCGGCATGATAAGCGCATCAGAATTTGGTAACGTTATGTTATTTTTTAATACCCTCATTTCTTAAGGTGGCATTTGGTTTGATTTCTATTTTTTATTTTATGTTTTCTATTTTATGTGTTTTATGTTCTAAAAATTTCAAAATATGGTAACAAAAAATGTTATGTTTTTCTTATTTTGATTTAAAAATACTCAAAATGATTTTTTATCATTTTTCATTCTATGTGTAAATTCATTTTCTGTTTTCTAAAACAAAATTTAAAAACACAAGTGACCAAATACGTTTTAAACTGTTTTCTTTGTTTTTAAAAGTTCAAAATGAAAAATGAGTTCAAAATAGAAACTAAAAGACAAAAACTGAAAACAAAAACTAGAAAAACAAACCAAATGAGGCCTAAAAAATTCTATGTAGAAAGATTTCTGCTATTTCAAGGTTCTGTAGTACAGAAATCTTTGGTTTCTGATATTTAAGTTTTTGACTTACGTGAGATTGTGTTTCAGGATGCAGAAAGGGTATTGGTAAGGGAAACTATTCCAATGGAGCTGGTGGCGGAGCTGGGCATGGAGGACGAGGGGGCTCAGGGTTTTTCAATGGAATTGTAGCTAGAGGTGGTAATAGATATGGTGATGCTGATCTACCCTGTGAATTAGGAAGCGGAACTGAGGGCCCTAATGACTCTAGTGGAAATGTCGCTGGTGGTGGAATGATTGGTAAGCGTTTTTATGCAACTCTCAACTTCCACTAAAATTGTAAAAGGAAAAATCAATGAAAAAGAAATCAGAAAAATTGTCTATAGTTTCCATGCAGGCGATTGCTTCAGTTTTATAGACAAAAACTTGATGGATTTTATAATACTAGCAGCGTACACTTCGTTACTCCCAAGTGCTAGCATAAATCAGCGTTTTGTTTCTTCTAGTGTTCAAGGATTAAAATATCCTTTCATTAGGGCATTCTGGTCAGCTCTGAAATGGGAACGCTTCGGGAGCATGATGGAAATATGGAAAAAAAAAAAATATATATATATATATAAGGAAACTTTTTGAAACATAAACTAAACTTTTTCCATTAATATTTTAAAGCTAGTAGATAAATAATTCTCCATATGAAAGGGTATTCATTCATTGGACTAGAGAAATTATAATAAAATTGAAAATTAACTTTAATATATTCAAACACATTACGCTGTCTTCCCTTGTTTATCATAAATGTTGCACTTATTATCTATTATCCCCAGTTTACTCTCTATGACTTTATCTTTTGTGAAAAGGAAGAGTAACCTAGTGCCCACTGCTCTCCGCATTGTGGGGTTTAGGGAGGAATAGATGCAGGCAACCTTCTTTGTGTAAGCAGAGAGGCTAATTCCATTCCATGTGAAACACATAATAGCAAT
Organism: Pouteria glomerata; assembly: GCA_035590655.1. Taxonomy (NCBI): domain Eukaryota; kingdom Viridiplantae; phylum Streptophyta; class Magnoliopsida; order Ericales; family Sapotaceae; genus Pouteria; species Pouteria glomerata. The sequence goes on along the minus strand of JAVXUM010000020.1, from coordinate 6,146,451 downwards.
AAAAAACACTGAAAGTTAATATGGCACTCTCAATGTTAAATGACTATAGTAATTATTAGGATGATGGTAATAATAGTAATAGTATAGTAATAAATAATTTTGAAGTTCAATTACTCCAGAGTTTTCGAGTCTTCCCTTGTCCTTAATTCAAGGGAATTGGTTAGCTTCATTTAGTTCCTTTACATTTCTCTTTTCAGGACTGGTTGTCTTCATCTCAAGTAATTTTTTATCTTTTCTTAATAATATTTCGTTTCTTATCAGAAGGTAAAGTAATAAATAGTGAAGAAATTTTAGCTATTTATGTGTTTTTTTATTAATAAAATTTAAAAAAGTTTAATGAGAAGTTAATAAATCTATGTACTGTACATATTAATGAATACGAACCTTGCTAAAAACTTGTGTCATCATCTGGACAAAAAGAAAAAAAGTATAATCATAATTTCAGATTGTGGGAATTAATTTTGTTTTACTGTATATGCACATATATTTATAATTTAAATTGTACAACCAATTAACTATTGTTAGTTTAACTATTATAAGTAATATAATTAATAGAATAGTTCAATATCATTGTTAGAATACTTAATAATATAATATATATATATATATATGAATATTACTATATTAAAATTACAATAAGGCATACCAAATTGTTTCCATTGAAGCAATGGAGACACTGAAATTTAATCGTTTCCAATGAAATTAAGGAATTTCTTCAGTCAACCTTTGTTTTGTTTTGGATTGGTTTCCACTGAAATCGAAATTTTTCCACCTAAATGATCAGTAGTGGACATAGGCCTGACAACCTAAAATCCTAAGCATGACAAGCCCCATTTTTTCTGGGCTTAGGGAAAATTTTGACTCTGTTTAACTAAATTGTTTGCGCTTGGGATAATGAAAATTGGCATTGCCTCATCCAGAATTAATTAAAAAGTACATATTTTTTAATATTTAATGTATTTATATACTATTCTATAAATAAAAACATTTATTTTAGTACTAAATTATGTGTTTTTATAATTTGGCATTTGACATTATATCTAAGTTGTATTTACCTTTTGTTCATGCTTCCTGTGTACTAGCGCTGGGATCCTTACACTGGCCACTTTTAAGGCTTCAAATAAATGGTTCTATGAGGGCTGATGGTCAAAGCCGTGCAATACCAACAAAAAACAGTGAGGGTACTTTGATTGGTGGACTTGGTGGCGGGTCTGGTGGGACGCTTCTTCTTTTCCTGCAAGAACTTGTCCTTGTTGAGAACTCCTATTTATCTGTCAGTGGGGGCCATGGTGGCCCTCTTGGTGGTGGTGGGGGCGGTGGTGGAAGAGTCCATTTTCACTGGTCTCAGATAAGTGTGGGGGATGAATATGTTCCTCTTGCAACCATAAGTGGTACTATCAACAGTAGGTATGGCAAGTATTTACGATATCATCTTAGAAATTTTGCTAAATTTGTGATTACTTTTGCGTCTATCTGTGCCAATAAATCTTGTGAGTAGTTTTATTTTCTTTTGCTGTTTCTTGAAATCCTGTAGTGTCTTTTATAAAATCAAACCTCCGGTAATGTTAGTTATCATGGGCATCAAGTACCAATCCTTGTCCATGTATCTTGTTGCAAATAATGCAATGTGATCAGTTCTCTAGTCTTGGAATAAATGTTTGTGGGAGTCCTACGTTTAGGGTGTTTATGGTTCTTTCATTTGTTGGTCATTTCTCCAGATCCTTTCCAAAAAAAGAAAAAAAAAATGGTCACTTCTCCAGATTATAATTTTGCTTCATAGACCCTGCAGTGATTATTATGATTTCCATCAGCTACTTTTAAGTTAGGCTTCCTGTTTTTGAGTTTTTGGTATGTGTTGAATCTACTGTAAATCTCCGCATCCTTTACTTTTTATATAGCGTTTACTCTCCTATACTTATGGACGTGACACAATAACTTACTTCTTAGATAGAAGAACATAAGAATACGATGACATGGGAAGCTAATGGTGGTAGGTTCGCCTATAAATTTTTCATCATATGATTAGAGATGGACGACTTCTGTGGAAGAACATTTGGAAAATTGTGCAAACTGCAGCTTTGGGAGAATATGCTCCCCAGTAGATTGCTTAACTGTCTCTTGCTGTATTTTTACAATGCAGGAGAATTGCGGAACCTTTTTTTTTGGCATCGACCTGGTTAATGCCAGATCCGATAATTAACCTTTTGGAATGTTGGGATGGGTGTTGTATTAAAAGAAATGCATGGGGATAGTTCTTTGACGCTTCATGTGGTGCATTTGGAGGGAGTAGAATCGACACTTTTGATGAGGCTAATTTTGCCATTCACAGCCATAATTAGCCTTTGAATGGTTTTTATTTTTCATTAGAAGGAAACTTTTGTAACTACTTTTTACCCCCAATTTCATTACATAAGCTGCATCCATTTTTGTCACTTTGATATAATTCATTACTTATCAAAGGTAAAAATGGTAAGATAGATCTGTATGTCTCATTCTTGTGTAATCTACCTAGATGCTGTTTTCTACCTAGTTACTTATGCATTTTCTCCTCACCATAGTGAGTTGCTGATCACCAGGAAATTCATAATATCTATTACTTGTCTTCTTTACTTAATAACACAAAAAGTGCAGAAAGAACTCCACGGGACAGTACTAATTTGATTAGATAATTAATCCGGGGACTATTAATCCCAATGCGATTAGTCCTATGATGACTTATCCAGTTCATGAATCAAATGTGGCCCACGAGTTCTATTTATCTATTTTATCTGGAGACCTACATTTAGGCTAGACATTATGGATAATAAAATTGTTGATAAAAAAAAAAAATTAAAAAGGCAAACTATCGTATGAACTATTTGGAAAAACAGTTGCAAGTTCAGTTAGATGCATTTCTATTATCTTTTTTTTTGGAAAGGACATTTCTATTGTCTTTTAGTGCATGAATTTTGGAACATGTTTCAGTAAAACTAAAAAAGCTTCTGAAATTGTGATTTTGGTTAGTACATAATAAATATTATTTTCATTATAACAATGGCATGGTACAGGTTTCAGAATTACATATTGTTTACCACATTTCACACCATCAATGGTGTATTTTATGCTTTATGTTCACTATCTCACATAGTTGTCAGATCGTATTTGCTTCTTACTTTCTCAGTTTTTGCTGCATGTATTCAAATGCAATGTCTTCAAATTTCCATGCGGCCCCTTTTAGATTTTGCACTTATCAATACTATGCGTTTAATTATCTAAATTCCTTAACCAGCTATAAAAAGCAGACTGCACCGATTTCTGAGAAAATATTGTTTGTAGTAATATTCACTTAACCTAATGGCGTGTCTAACAGTGGTGGAGCTGGAGATGGTGGCGGTCTTCATGGAGAGCTGGGGACTGTTACAGGAAAGAAGTGCCCTAGGGGCCTTTTTGGTACATTCTGCAAGGTGTTTATTTTTATTTCTTGTTTTGGCTTTGGACGATTGCTATCTAAACACTATTTGAACTTCCTTTTCTGCACCAAACCGAATGCACAATACAGAGAACTTATTTGTACACTCGAATAGGACAAATAAATGGTGTCCAATGAACAACCCATGGCTGCTGTAGCAGCCATTCATACATACATACATATATATTCATCCGAGCAAGCCCTTTCTCTCCCACAACACAGTCTGTCAATCTTTCTATACTCTATACTCCACTGTCAGTGGCAAAACCCTCTACTATCATATTATTTCTTGGTATATTTGAAAGGAATGGAATAGAAGAATGTTCCAAGGAAACAAGGTGCAAGGGCCTTTACATAGATTGAAATGTTTTCTGTTGTCTATCTTGTCCAGTTGGTTAGCTCCTCTAAATATAGGATCGGGGTGGGGTTTCTTTTGTTTTGGATGGATTTCCTTAGTGCCTTTTATTAATAATATTAAATTTTTATCAATTCCAAAAAAAAAAAAAGAAAGAAAACTAAACACATGCAGGAACATGTTACATGTTTTCCCCTTAACATCCAACAAAAAGTTTTGGTTCTTCTTCCTTTCATTTTGTGCAAGCATGTATTTGTGCGTTTCTTTGTTGCTTTGTTTTGTTTCATTTCATTTTATATTTCTCCGGTAATGGATAGTGTTACTGAGTGGGATGCCAATGTCTTAAAGTCTTGGATATGGTACCAGAAAGAACTATCTTCTTCATTTCTTAGGACATCACACATGATTGTTACACCAGATTTTATTTTTTCTTTCTTTCTACAAGAAGGGGAAAAAAATTTATTTGTCCAACATGAATGTTAATGTACCATTTTTTTTTGGGTCAGTTACTTGAATGATATGAGAAATGTAGTAGATTCTGAATCTCTTTGGTGATGACATATGTGCTTAGGAATGCCCCCTGGGAACTTACAAAGACATTGAAGGCTCGGATGCAAGTCTCTGTATTCCTTGTCCCCTTGAGATTCTTCCAAATCGTGCAAGTTTTATATATGTACGAGGTAATTCTATTGATCGTGCTTTAACTTCTGAGCTACAATTTCTTGTCCTTTCGCTTCCTCTTTTCTTGGTTCTAATTAATTGTAGCCATTATTGCATTTGGATATGCACTTATGCAGGGGGAGTTACTCAATCATCTTGTCCCTATAAATGTATATCAGACAAATACAGGATGCCTAACTGCTATACGCCTCTGGAAGAACTGATTTACACATTTGGAGGGCCCTGGCCTTTTGCACTTCTGTTGTCATGTGTACTAGTGCTTCTAGCTCTGTTGTTAAGTACTTTGCGAATAAAATATGTTGGTTCTGGCTCTTCATGTCACACTGCAAATTCAATTGAACATCAAAGTCATCACCATTTCCCTTACCTCCTTTCTCTATCTGAGGTACTTCCGCTGGCATTCCACAATTTTAACTTGCACTTTCTGTAGCTGTAAGGCAAGTACCCTAATGTTCTTAAACCATGTTATGTGTTAGGTGCGAGGGACCAGAGCCGAAGAAACTCAAAGCCATGTTCATAGAATGTACTTCATGGGTCCCAATAGTTTCAGAGAACCCTGGCATCTTCCTTACTCTCCTCCTAATGCAATTATCGAGATTGTGTAAGACAACAATTTGGATGCATAAGACAATTACTTAATTAATCATATATAATGTGCGTTTGGAGTGGTAAAAAAAAAAGAAAAAATAAAAAAAAAATGTTGTTTGAGTTGATTTTAGGCGTTTGACATTTGGTGTTTCAAACAGAGTTTTTTAGAGAAGAATAGTGACACTTTTGGACTTTTGTGGTAAAAAGTAAGATAAAGAAACCGTAAAAATGGTTTTTTGGGTCCGTTTCCACGGATTTATGTCAAAAATGTGTAACTTTTGTACGACGATAGCAAAACCGTGGGAACAGTCTTCCAAATCTATTCCCACGGATTCAAAAAAGTTAGTATAAAATAGCGACAATGATACTCGTTTGAAAGCTTTCGACTCGAATAATATGATTGTCACAAAAAATTTACGCACTCGGTTAACCTCCTTTCAAATTTTTTGTTTTTTTAGTGAAATATTGAATTTTTTTAAATATAGTAAAAGTGGGAATATGTAATAAAGAGTTTTAGTGATTTATAGAGGTTGTTGGAGATTTATTTTGTTTTATTTTGTTTATTCACACTCCAAGTGGACCCATAGTGAACTTTTTCATTCTCTGGTGTTCTTGACCACAGAAGCCCAGAGTAGTCACATATTGTGATTGGGCTGCTTTTTGGTTGAGGGTACACTCTTTAATCCTTAGATGAAGTCTAGAAATTGAAGAATATCTCTCACATAGAATTGATACAAATTTCTGCACTAAATTTACTTGTTCCATTTCATCTCTTGCATTTTTTTCTTTATGACATGTAAATAATTCTGAGCTGCAGGTATGAAGACGCTTTTAACAGATTTATTGATGAGATCAATTCTGTTGCTGCATATGATTGGTGGGAAGGATCGGTTCATAGTATACTTGCAGTGCTTGCATATCCTTGTGCATGGTCCTGGAAACAGTGGCGCAGGAGGAATAAAATCCATCGCCTTCAGGAATTTGTGAAATCTGAATATGATCATTCATGTCTACGATCTTGCCGGTCACGAGCTCTATACAAAGGAATGAAGGTTTGTCCCATGTAAATAGTAATGCTCCAGCAATTTTGATTCCAATTTTTTCGGTCTGCATTATGTGGCATTTTTGTCTATTGCAATGTTATACAGTTATACCACACAAAACTATATAAACGTCACCTCTTAAGGTTCCTAGATTAATGACAACCTTTCTGGTCAGTTTATGCAACTTAGAGGAAGGTGAGTTTATCAGTTTGTCAAGTTCAGATGTCATGCAAAAATAAAATGAAAAACAAAACAGAAAAGAAAGTGAAAAGAACCAAGAGTTGGTTCTCAAACCCACATTATGAGTTCATGGCTCATAAACCTAGCAAATTTATTAACATTCTGAACAAATATCAACATGAAGGTCATTACTCAATGCTTCATTTGCTAATGCAGGTGATGGAAGGGGTTACTAGAGTTACTTAATATCCGTGCTCCATTGCAGCGAAAAACATGATTGAATTGATTTATATTGTTATTGATCGATGTTGATGAGAGAAAATAGAATAATTGGAAATGAGGGGGGGAAAAAAACCTTTCTTAGTACAGCTTCCTCCTTTACTTTATATTTATATTAATAGCTGAAAAGTACAGAAATACATATCAGCTAGAAATAAACTACAATTAGCACTCCCACTCTGGTGCATAGATGTTTCTTGTGCCCAATTTGCCACAATGGGATAAAAAATACCTTCCCATTAAGTCATTTTTGTAGAAATATCTGCTGGTTGATTTTCTAATGGTCGCAAAATGCATGCAAACAAACCAATTCACTGGTAGGTTTTAACACGAAAACCTTTTCTGGGAAATAGGTGTATTCCCTTGTTGGTAACCTATTTACATTTAAGAGACCAATTTCTAGCAGCGTGTTATTTGCATCAAATTCATTTTTCTCTGTGTTTGAAATTTCAAAATCTTATCTTATAAATTAGGTTGGGGAAATGATATTGCCAAATAGGTTTTTGTTGCTTCAACAGAAATTTAGGTAATATCAACCGCATGGGTACTTTTGACCACAACAACATTGTTCCTTCAATTTATATTAACCAATTCCATTTATTCTGGAACCTGGACAAATGGAAGATAAACACATGTTATCCTCCATGGCCTCCCAGCCTTCTAAGTGAAGGAAGTATAACACCTTCCAAATAACAATTCTTTCTGTAGGTGCCGGAAGAAATTTTTCACTTGTTATATACTGACATGAATTGTTTCCACTGCAGTTCGGAGCTACCCCAGACTTGATGGTTGCATACATTGATTTCTTCCTCGGTGGTGATGAGAAGCGTATTGACATGGTAACAATTATACAGAAGAGATTTCCCATGTGCATAATTTTTGGTGGGGATGGAAGCTATATGTCACCCTATAGTCTTCATAGTGACATGTTGTTGACGACTCTTCTTGGCCAGGTCTCGCCAGAGTCTAATATATTAGCAGCTTTAGAAGTGTTCATTTGAATATGTTTATCTGACATGACGATTTTGTCTTTTGACTACAGCATGTCCCTGCAACTGTATGGAATCGTTTGGTGGCTGGCTTGAATGCCCAATTAAGGACCGTTAGGAATGGATCCATTCGTTCTGCTCTAGTCCCCATTATTGATTGGATTAAAAGTCATGGGAACCCTCAACTTGAGTTTCATGGGGTCAGAATTGAGCTTGGTTGGTTTCAGGCTACTGCTACCGGTTACTACCAGCTCGGTATCTTGGTAGTGGTTGGTGATTATTCTCTTCACAGTCTGCACCCATCTGATTTGTCAGACAGATATCCTGATGAGTTGCCAAGGTAACTCTTTGAGTAGTTCTACTGAAGAGATTTCTGGAGCTGGTGTATCTACTCATGTTTAATGCCTACTTCTTTTCAGCCTTCTTAAATTCAGATGTTATTCATTAGTTTCTGAAATCCTTCAAACACATGCTCCACTGGTAGACAATATTGATTGATGGGCTTGTTCATTTATTACAATCTTAACAATCCACCATCTCACTAAAAAACTCAATTTATTCTGGTACCGATTGTTTGCTGCCATCTCTCTTAAAAGCTTTAGTTGTTATAGAGAAGGGCATTTCATTATTTTATATTATTATTTTATACTCTCAACAATTGTGAAAAGATGTCAGAGACTTGGAGATTGGGGTTCACTGGTTTGTTTTCTATTTCGTGGCATTGGTGTAGGGTACCTTGGGTACCATCTTCTCTACTAGGCTGACAAAAAATCTTTAATGAACATGTGAAGGACCTGCATAAGTCAATTTGTAAAGACATGTAAAAGAAGTATGTATTTGCACCCATAGAAGTTGCTAAACATTAAGGCTTAGTTTGGGAAGAAAAAAACCTAGTTTTTTTTGTATTTGGGAAGAGAAAAAAGCTAACTTTTTAGTAGCTAGCTTTTTTTGGGAGGTATAATTTGACAGTTTTGCCCTTTATAGTTTAAAAGAAATTTAAAATGTAAGAGGGTAAGTTTAGTAATTGTAAAAAAAGACAAAAAAAAAGCTGAGTAACTGATTAGTAGTAGCCAAGTTCCTAAACGCTTAGTATCATGGAGTGAGATCTTCATGATCATGTATCAAATAATCATGTTTACCCTATGGATGCCAGAGACTCTTTGATTAAATATACAAAATGTGATTTTTGGTCAACCTTGAATATTAATTTTCAAAAAAAAAAAAAATCCCCTAGACATAAAAAGTTTTAAGAGTTGCAGTGAAAAAAAAGTCATAATTTGATTGTTGTTAATGTGATATAACTTTTTATATTTGTATTAATAAATGAAGAACAAAATTAATTCGAATTTAAATCTTGAGTTTGAGCATGATTTTGCCAAGAAATTACAATAACACAATGATGACTGGCTTAATTTCGAATTTTTTTATATGGCCATCAACAATTGTGATGATTGGTCATTTTCTGGTATGTATAAGTCCGCAGTCGCTACCTCGTAATGGGGTGCACACAGGCCGAACCACGCTCCAGGACCCTAGCCGGTAAAAAGTTCTGAAGAGTAAACCAGCCTAGGCAAGTCCTGACTGACCGGCTCGACCGAGTGGAGGCCAATAGGAGCTCGCAAACGCGGTAACTCACCCTCCCGAAAGAAAGTCGAACTCAGAATCTCATGGCCCAAGCTCTTAAAGCGCACTCAACTTTTACCCGACCACCCCCGAAGAGGTGATGATTGGTCATCTTGTTAACACGATAGTTTGTTGTTATCATGTTTCAACGTCAAACACTTATACCATCAAGAAACTAATGTTTAAATGTGTTAATTAAAATTTTGAACATGGTTTCCAATTATCTCTTCTCTTTCCTTAATTTTTAAAAATCTCTTATCAACTTAGCTGGATTCTCGACTGCTTTTCGCAATTGTAGAAGTTAACTCTCAATTATAAGTGTTACAATTATAATTTTATATGATAAATACAGGATCAAATCCATACAAAATTTATTTGGCAAATTAAAATTAAAATTAAAAGTATAAACAAATCATTTAAAATTAAGTTTTGGTTAAATAAAAATAGTGAAAGTAAAAAGATTTTTTTTTTTTTTTTTTTTGGTGTTTGGGAAATAGTGATTTAATCTCTAAGCATTTAGTTAAAATAATGAACTCAAAATAAGTAGTAAACCTAACAGATTGCAATAAAAATAAACTACTAACTAAAAACATTGAACTAAGCATTCAGAATTTAGACTTAACGAAAATGAATCCAAAGGCAATTAAATAAAGACAAGAAATAAATAGCAGAAAATAATATAAATAAAAAATGACAGCGTCTGTTGCAATTTTGAATCCAAGCTAGAGTTCATCGATTTCTCATATTTATGTTTAATTTTATCTCAATCCAGAAATCACTCCAAAGATTAAACGAATTAGTAGAAACTACTGGAGGCAAGTCTTAGATTTTTAAAATTATTACAACGTTAATCAAAGATTTTTAATAAATGATTAACATTGCAATAATTTAAAATGTGAGAGTATTTTAATTATTATAATTAGAAATTCAGTGTAAGTGAAATCTGGTCAAAAATTAAAAAGTGTAAAATGAAATTTTCTTTTTTTATAATTCAAGGTGTCCAGGGTCAGCTCCTTAACTATTCTTTGAAGGTCCTGAAGTTAACAATCGAATGCGTAAAATCAAATTTACGCTTCATATTTTGAGTAGTTTTGTTGCCTAAAATTCAACCGGGGTAAATAACATGGTCCATTTTGGAGTTGAACTTGATGACGCGTCGTTAGCGAGAAAAGACCATGATTACAAACCGAGGAAAAACCATTTTGCTGGGTTTTCACCAAATCTCTTTGAATTTCCTTATTATGGACGATTCTCTCTTCTATTTTGATATATTTTAGTTCGTTAACAAATTAAGTCAACCCGGCCCGGTTCATGATCCAAGAAAGAAAGCCTGCACAGAGAAGCATTGAAACCAGGCCCAATGATGGAAACAATTTGTTAAAGTTGTTTGGAATGATATTGACCACGGTTTAGAAAAATATTTAAAATTAATTTTGATTTAAAAAAAAAATGGAAATGTCTTCTAAATATGGGCCATCATTGACCTCAACATTTGTTGAATAGTTCAAGTTGTTCTAAACAGCACAAAATATAATTTATGATATTTGAGAGACTAAGAAAAACTAGACAATTCTATTTTTAATACATGGATTAACAAAAAAAAAAAAAAATTAAATAACTCAAAAATTGATCTAATTTCACCGCTTTAGTTTGGGTTGGCTCGAATTTATATTAAAATCGATTTCATTCTGAATGGTTTGTATCGCTACACAAGAGTGTGCGCGCCAGGAATGGACAAAAGCAACACCTTCAGAGAAGAGTTATCCCCAGAAAGCGAGTGTCCCAATCGAGAAGTCCAGAGGACCGAGGAAGAAGGCCAAGAAAGATGGGATGCCGATTAATTCGAGGGAAATGATCATCATGTAGAGAGAAAGTAGGGTCTATGTAGAAATGCACATGGGGATGGGACAATGCTCACATGAAAGAAACATGGGGCTTTCTCTGCTTTGCTTCCTGAATTCAGAACACTTCACTGTTTGGCTCCTCTCCTTTTGTGTATTCATATCCAGTTTCCTTATCCATGAGGTCAAATTAGTCATCAAACAATCCCCATTGGGCAACAGTAGTCCTTGTCATGGTAGTAGAAACTAAAGGTTAATTATACAAGTTTGATAAATGCCCACTTCATACAAACATGTAATGCAATAGTTTGGGTCTACCATCAATCAATCGGAATATTATTTCTAATTATGGTCATATGAAAAGAATTTTAGTTGTAATTTAAACAAATGTGTAATTAATAACATAAAAATTGTAACATTTATGTTAAAATCATGAAAACTACCATATAATTTGAAGGTCATTTGAAATAATTTCTCTAATTAATATTACAAAAAGGTTTAAGTCTAAGTAGCTGTTGTTAAAACAAATTTATAGTCAAAATATAATTGAGAATTTATGAAATACTAGATGAACTTGTTATGTTCCTGCTATTAATTGCAGGTGTTGGTCGCGATAGAACCCTTTGATAGTAGATATTATATCAGATGTGTTTATTTGTTCAAAAGTATATATATATATATATAAGTAAAATACTTTATAAGTACTTAATTGATGTAACATTTTTATGTAGCAGCACTTTTTTAGTGCATATTTTAGGTTTGGTTTGGGAAGGAAAAATATTAATCTTTTTTTGTAACTAACTACTAGTTAGTTGAAAAAAAATTAATTTTTTTCGTAGCTAGTCTTTTAGTTTTTGATTGATTTGACAATTTTGTCTTTTATAATTTAAAAGAAATTTAAAATATAAAAAGGTAAATTTAATTATTTTTAAAAAAAATAAAAAAAATTAAGTAATCGATTAGGATTTGTTGGCCACTTTCCAAAACGCAGCCTTAGGCTTGGTTGGTTTGATTAGTCCAAGATTTTTTTTTTTTTTTTTTTTTTGGGAAGTTTCGAAAGTTTTCTGAGCCTATTTAGTTATTCGGACTTCAAATCAAGCACACCAACTTTAGGTCCCAAATGGCTTTAAATTTTAAAAATATATTTTTTTTACATATATCCTCATAAAAATTATATTTAATAAATAACCTTTTTATTAAAAAAATATAGTTTAATTTTATTAAAAAATTAAGTGGGTTAAGCGGCATATAAGAATAAATTTTATTAAAATGAATGAGCCGCAAATTTATTCCTGTCCAAGCCCGATGATCATATTTTTTTTCGAAACGAAACAAACATAAAAATAAAAAATATAGAGTAATCGCTGGCTTACATGATTCGAAAATTGTGGCCTGAGAGAGTGTCATCAAGCCAATAAATTCTTCACATTCCCCAAGTGTAGGGTCTGTTTGATGCAGTGGAAGAGAAAAAAAAACAGTAATAATATAATTTGAAAATTTTTTTTACGTTTGGCATATATCTATCAAATCATATTTTTCACATATAAATAATAAAATTTTTGACATTTGTTTCAATTTTTTAAAGAGAGAAATTATTTAAACAATTTTTTGGTTCCGTCAAAACAGTTTTGTGTTCATTTTTTCTACTTTTGTGCCAACTTTTTGAGAGAAAAACCATTTAAATAATTTTTTTTTTTTGTTAGAACGGTTTTATATTAGAATTTATTAAAAGTAATTAAAAAATTTTTAAATTTATAGAAAAGTTATTGAAATTTGTAAAATATTATTGAAATTTATAAAAAAATTTATAAAAATTTGTTAGGATATATAGAGATATATAAATTTATAAAAATTTTACGAAATGCAAGGAGTGCAGAATATGTTAAAAAATTTTAGATATTTTTAACATTTTTTTAATATTTTTTATCGTCCTAAATAGGCCCATAGTGTAGCTCATAATTTGCCTTGCGTTATGTATAAATGGAGACATTGTAAAAGAACTACAATTGTCTTGCATAAGAGTTTTTTTTTTATTGTTTGATACATCAAAATTTATTAAAAGTTATAAAATATTGTTAATTTTTTTTTAATTTTCTCTAATTAAATTTTATTTTTTTCAAAAAAATTTAATTAAATTTTATCACATTTTATTTTTACATTAAATTTTTATTTTTTATCATCCAAACACTACCTTAATACTTGCATAAAATTTCACTTGGTTGCTTAAAAAATAAATAAATAAATAAATCAATTCCTTTTTTATGAAGTTAAAGGGTGTTTGGTATGATGAAAAGTGAGATAAAATGAGATAAATTGTGAGTTCGTAAGGCGTGCAGTGAGATAAGT